>JAVJAQ010004021.1:454087-642671 GCA_032362365.1 Zygogramma bicolorata
AAGAGTTCACTTCTGATATTTATTCCACATGTGAGCTTTCTGATAAGTGATCGCGAATATAGAAATGATTATAATTGTTTTTCAATGAAATCAATTTGAACAGACATACTGGTAGGTAGCTGTATTCGTGCAACATATAACAATGCTATAAAAACTCCGGGTGTTATTTCACTGCAAAGCTCCAACATTGTCTATTTCACATGTGAGCTTGCTGATTAGTGATCGAGAATATTTCCTATCATATAAGTAATGTCACAGACAACAGTTGTTTAGTTATCAAGAATATTTCATGGCATATGAGTAATATCAATACGCAGCTCCACCAACGTATTTTCTTTATATAAAGATTCACACAGAAGGGAAGCCCTGTAATGTTTCAAGAAGACCGCGCGAATCAAGAGACAGGAGAAACGATTCAACATTCACTTTGAATATGTGGAGTTTGTAAACCTCAGAATAAACCTTCCTTGATTAGGCCCAAAACAACCCAAAACGATGGTACGGAATCACACAAGGAATTGGGTAAGAACAAAACACAGAGATTACTGGGAAAATCTACCTAGCATTGCTCACGGAAGAACTTTCATAAAAGGACCGTTGAAGAAAAAGACTGAAGACCTGCTTCAGTGTAACAGGAATCAGATGAGGATTATAACAGGGCTACTGACTGGACACTGTTCATTCAAAGGACACCTGAACAAGATAGGGCTGTACAACGGCGACCTTGGCTGCAGACAATGTAACAGAGGGACGGAGACAGCTCGACACGTACTCTGCGAATGTGAGGCAAAAAAGGCAACAAATATATGGAAAACCAAGTTTGGATCCAGAAGAATATGGCAAACACCTGCACAAACTTGTGCAGAAGACAATGTTGTTGAAATGGGTGTCATAAAGTATAGGGAAGCAAAGCGCAATAAGCCCTAGAGGCTGAAGTGCTTTCCGGAGACCTGGTTGTGAAAGACAGGTCAGACGGCTTCCACGGAGCAAAAAAAAGGCCAAAACAAAAATAATGAATGAATACTTGTACAGACTCACTTATACTGCTGTAGAATAATCGTTTCCAATTTTCGTATGAACCGTTCGATTTATTTTATTTATCGGTTACAGATTCAACAATGATCTCGCTATTAGATTTATTGCCATCATTCATCGATTAGGCCTAAAACAAAAAGGATGAATGGTTACTTGTACATTCTTACTTGTACTGCTGTAGAAAGATCCTTCCCAGTTCTCGTCTGAAACGTTCGGGTTCTTTCATTCATCGGTAACTGCTCCATGTGGGTTGATTCAGGTCCAAATTCAACCAACACGTGTAAGCGCAAGAATTATGATGACTCGAACAAGTTGAACAATCTAGGCATACGAAAAAAATTCTTTTCTTTCGAATGTAATTTACTTTTTTTTATTTATTTATAAACATACTTTCAAACAGAACAAGTTCTGGTATGAGAAAGTTAGTTTCACATATGAACCGATAAACGCTAATAAACACGAATTTTGATGGACATCATTATCCTAGAAGTATTTTTTCAATTGTTTCGAAAAATTGTAAATTGATTCAGTGTAAGTGATTTGGTTTTTCTGGTAATTCATCATACAGTTCTAAACAACTTGAAATGGGATTTTGCTTACCCTCAGAATGAATGTTATTTGAATATTAATTATTAATTTTTCTTCATTGATATCCATGTAATGTTGAATTTTTCAGTTGGATGCTCTTTTTTCCTTTTATCAGTTTGTTAATTAATTTCAATTTTTTGTATTGGATTGGTCTGTCTAAAATTACCAGTTATTTATATAAGTCTAAAGATGTTTCCCATGAAATTTTGAGAAATAACTTTGTTTGCTCTATTCGAAAACCTATGGACTAACCCTTTGTATCATAGTTATCACAAGAGGACCAAATGGTGATTAGAAATCTTATCTTTGAAAGAATGTGGCCATTATGATTGAGGTGTCTTGAATGGTTTGTCAAATGTGGCATTCTTTTGATTGCACCTACTAATGGTATTAGAGACTTTTCGATTTTGTCTACGTGATCTTGAAAGTTCAGACATTTTTTCATCAATAAACCTAGATATTTATGCGTTAGCATTTAAGATATTGTTTTACCACAAATTCTGAAATTTAAAATTATATCTTCCATATTTTTTTGTTTGAATTTCATGTTCACATTTTTCTCCGAATTTACCGTTAATTCAATACCATTTTTTCCATAGCTCAAAAACGTATGACTACAAAGGATTTAATCTTTCCGGATGTAACCGAATCGATGTATAAACGAAATTGATATTCAATTTTCGATAAACGTTCATAAACAGGTTCTACAGTACAAAACAGCTCCTCAGCCCACTCAAAATAAAGTTTCAGCCTGAAATGCCCTGTTTCATAGGTTAATTAACCCGACGTACAAAGCATGCGGTAAAATATATTGGGGAATTCAGACACAAAATAGGATAATTACTCAGCAAGCAGAGCCTAGATATCGCTTCGAGACAAAGAACATCAATAACAATTACGATGGATTTGATAAACTACAAAAGACCGTTGTGAGAACTGTACTCTATTATTGGCTCAGCAATTTAACGCATAATGAAACAATTGCAGATTCGTAAATCAAATGTATGTAAAAGATACCGTTGACACATTTTCATCAAGTCTTTAGAATGCGTTTTCTATCAGATGGTGTTCCTATCAAATGTAGTATATATCAGCAGGAAATAGATCATATGCTTCTTCATCATCATTGAAAATCTCATTGACTCTTGATTATTTTTCCCCACCCATTTGAGAAAATGATATTCGGGTCTCTATCGATTGGTCTACATTACACATTGAATAATTCTAATTTCATTTCATAATTCAAAAGTACTGAACTCAAATAATCTAACTACCAAAAATGTTTCTTTTATTCACATGTTTACAGCCTTAAACTAATATTTGAAATCCGTGCGCGTCTAAACGGGGCGTGACTTATTGTGACGTCACTATACGTACGGCCGATGGGCGCCAGATATGAGGTATTCGTTTATTAGTAAACTCGGGCCCCTAAAATGCTTTCTACTAAACAGCCATTCAACGTTTTGCACCTCACAGCTTCATAGGCTTTCGAAGCTGTTATCCGACCATATCTCATTTGCTGCCATATCGTATTCTCAGACTGATCCCTGGCATCTTTCTCCACAGCAATAATTGATTGTTTTTCCATCTGTAATTTACAAAATTCAAGAAAACTTTCGGGATTTTTCCGTAGTCCTGATTTGCTGAATTTCATCGCCAAGTAGTGAATAGAAAGACACGAGTATTTTTCCGAGGTGTAGTACCTCATAAGACTGTTATTGATACGTCGAATTTCAGCTACACGAACATATTCTTTCAGCAGAGAATCATCATCATCATTAGCTCTGAATTTCCCCTTTCCGAAGTCGTGTGGTACCAAGTAAGGAATATATTTATTATTGGAGCTGCTAAGCAGGACAAAGAACTTTTTCAATGGCATTTTGAGTCCTGTATACATTTTTTCTCCGTGTTTATTACACATGACACATCATAGTTTTTTCCTTTTATTTTATGCTCTGGTGTTATTTTTTCCCTCAACTCACAAAACGACTGTTGTTGTTTCACTTGTACACAATCAATGGCAATGTCTCCATAATTTTTTGTGTAGCTGATCTGCGAAAAAAAAATGTCCCAGGAAGGTGTTAACAGTTCATTTCTCAATGGATGAAAATATTGAATCTGGTAATACTTCGGTGGCTATAAGCACCTTTTTCAATTTTTTGTGTAGAACTTACGTATTTGGTCTCCTCTACAAAAAATCCTCAACACTTTTTCAGCGGTCTCGTATATTTTCGAAGAAACAGGTCCATTTTGTTGTGAATTTTCACAATTATTCAAATCAAATTACTGTTGTTTGAACACACAGAATCTGTCCTTCTTTTTATCAAAACAGCACACCAGTCCTATTTTACTTGTAAGCAGACGAAACCATTATTGTTCCAAATAATGTGTGTGTTTACTTACCGCTTTAATTTAACTCCTTTCATTTCACTGCTTATAAAGTCGTTACTTTTGTCAAAATAGTCCATTATCATAAATATATCTACTTCTTTTAGATTACCAGAATCAGCTTTCATAAATCCAGTTTTCAACGCGTACATTTCAAAAAGAATAACACACTTCGCCAACAGTATAAATACGACTAACATAAGCGATGCCGCGGCCTCTACCGTGTGCGTATAGTGACGTCACGCGCTGTTCTCGATACTTTTACACCAGCGCAACTTCAACTTGAATTATTTCAGTACAGGATGAAGCTATTGGTCTGAAATTTTTTTGAGCGTATTAGGGGTCCAGTCACTACGAAAAATGCATAAAAATGTTGTAATGTTGATTTCACTGAACGACCCATTCATTTTCAGTGCATTCAGTGATTGATAAGTATCATCATTATCATATGAGTGAACAGAAATTTTATGATATATATTTTTTTTTGATAACTAGTGGTCTTGAGCAATAATTAGTGTGTTCTCCTGTGTAAATAAGTTCCACACGGAATTCTCTAGCTCTGATGGAATTGTGTGCCTACTTGATGATACCACTCCAAACATTACTAGCTCTTTAGAATGATTAAAAAAATGTCTCTAGGATTTTTATGGATATCATATTGTTACGATATTTTTTTGAGTTCATTCATTGAAACACTAAACAACACTAAACTACTTTCATTACAAATCTTTATCACAATACCATACAATCACTTCAACTGCAAAGCTGAACCATCCAACGCTCTGGACTAAACTGTCTACACTTCGACTTCTGCACTTAGCAATACCGAAGCTCACTCTACTAGAAACTCGGAAAAACTCTCCCTAGTAGAAACTCTGAGGTACTATGCCGTCGCGATGAGGTATCTCCCTATTTATACTCTCTACGCGATTCAGGATCCCGCAGGTAAACAATTTTTTGGCCCCTCATATTACTTTCACTTAAAACGACCGACAGAACCGGCGCTAGGAGATTTCGTAACAATATTTTGCCATGGCATTTTCTCACATTTCACTCAACATAATGGCGTGGGAAAACGGTTCAGATCTGAATAGAGTTTTTGTGGGCCAAAAGCGTATTTTGAGACTTATTTTCGACATGGTTTTTCGCGACAGTTGCAAACCGGTTTTTATCAGTGAAAAACTTCTAACAGTTCCATGTACTTATATTCTCAAATGTGTCAAATTCGCTAGAAACAACCTCGAGTACTTCGAAACGATTGCATCAACACATACATATAGTACAAGATTCGGAGGCCATCTGCGGTTGCCAAGTCATAAAACCGCCAAGTTCAAAAACTCCCCAGTCTACAATGTTGTGTCTCTCTACAATAAATTGCCGACTCATATAATAAATTCTCAAAGTGATAACATCTTCTTTAATAGGGTTAAATCATTATTAATTGACAGGTGCTAGTATACTGTGCAGGAGTATATAAATGATACTTTTTGATAATTTATTTAATGTTGTGTACTTCATGTATAATTCTATATGTTAAATTTGACGTTGAAATATTTATTCAAATATTGTTAATGGTGCTTTTGTCTCTTTTTTTCTCATTTTTTCATTCCTCTATATTTTCTGACCTACCATATGTACCTGGTTGTTAATAAATTATTATTATTATGAACAAACGATGGAAAAAAATCTGACACAACGAGCATTCTGAGCTAAAAATCATCCAGGATTTTTCAAAACTCAACGATGGAAAAAAAAGGAATGTGATCTTCGTTTGCACCCTACTGTGTGTGTTTCTGTACGTGATTTCGACCGAAGTCGATATCATATGGTAATATTTGTTTATGAGGATCAATAAATTCTTACGTGAGTGAGAACCTGTGAAAAAGAGTAATTCAATGGTGGATGATAGAAAACGAATCTTGAAGAAAACTACATGAAACACGAACTGTATGATAAATCACAAGGTACATTGCGAGCGAACACCTGGTGTATGAAGTTTCATTTCATGACTCATGCCCGTCATGGTCATAAATTTGTCACCCTAGGTAGCTTCCAGCAAGAAGTAATACTGCAAAGATTAAATCTTAATAAATGACGTAGTTAGCTGACATAGGGTAATATAACGGTATCGATAACTAGTGGTCTTGAGCAATAATTAGTGTGTTCTCCTGTGTAAATGAGTTCCACACGGAATTCTCTAGCTCTGATGGAATTGTGTGCCTACTTGATGATACCACTCCAAACATTACTAGCTCTTTAGAATGATTAAAAAAATGTCTCTAGGATTTTTATGGATATCATATTGTTACGATATTTTTTTGAGTTCATTCATTGAAACACTAAACAACACTAAACTACTTTCATTACAAATCTTTATCACAATACCATACAATCACTTCAACTGCAAAGCTGAACCATCCAACGCTCTGGACTAAACTGTCTACACTTCGACTTCTGCACTTAGCAATACCGAAGCTCACTCTACTAGAAACTCGGAAAAACTCTCCCTAGTAGAAACTCTGAGGTACTATGCCGTCGCGATGAGGTATCTCCCTATTTATACTCTCTACGCGATTCAGGATCCCGCAGGTAAACAATTTTTTGGCCCCTCATATTACTTTCACTTAAAACGACCGACAGAACCGGCGCTAGGAGATTTCGTAACAATATTTTGCCATGGCATTTTCTCACATTTCACTCAACATAATGGCGTGGGAAAACGGTTCAGATCTGAATAGAGTTTTTGTGGGCCAAAAGCGTATTTTGAGACTTATTTTCGACATGGTTTTTCGCGACAGTTGCAAACCGGTTTTTATCAGTGAAAAACTTCTAACAGTTCCATGTACTTATATTCTCAAATGTGTCAAATTCGCTAGAAATAACCTCGAGTACTTCGAAACGATTGCATCATTACATACATATAGTGTGAGATTCGGAGGCCGTCTGCGGTTGCCAAGTCATAAAACCGCCAAGTTCAAAACTCCCCAGTCTACAATGTTGTGTCTCTCTACAATAAATTGCCGACTCATATAATAAATTCTCAAAGTGATAACATCTTCTTTAATAGGGTTAAATCATTATTAATTGACAGGTGCTAGTATACTGTGCAGGAGTATATAAATGATACTTTTTGATAATTTATTTAATGTTGTGTACTTCATGTATAATTCTATATGTTAAATTTGACGTTGAAATATGTATTCAAATATTGTTAATGGTGCTTTTGTCTCTTTTTTTCTCATTTTTTCATTCCTCTATACTTTCTGACCTACCATATGTACCTGGTTGTTAATAAATTATTATTATTATGAACAAACGATGGAAAAAAATCTGACACAACGAGCATTCTGAGCTAAAAATCATCCAGGATTTTTCAAAACTCAACGATGGAAAAAAAAGGAATGTGATCTTCGTTTGCACCCTACTGTGTGTGTTTCTGTACGTGATTTCGACCGAAGTCGATATCATATGGTAATATTTGTTTATGAGGATCAATAAATTCTTACGTGAGTGAGAACCTGTGAAAAAGAGTTATTCAATGGTGGATGATAGAAAACGAATCTTGAAGAAAACTACATGAAACACGAACTGTATGATAAATCACAAGGTACATTGCGAGCGAACACCTGGTGTATGAAGTTTCATTTCATGACTCATGCCCGTCATGGTCATAAATTTGTCACCCTAGGTAGCTTCCAGCAAGAAGTAATACTGCAAAGATTAAATCTTAATAAATGACGTAGTTAGCTGACATAGGGTAATATAACGGTATCAAATGGATGCTCTGTCCTCATACATAATTTCAGCAGCACAATACCTATGCGGAAGGAACCGAGGGGACCGTAGGAGATTGAAGACCCTCTCAACAAATCATTAGAGCATAATATCCCTGTCTCTTTCGTTCGCTCAGAAGGGCGATCGGTAGATTAACCCTTCTGTCTTGGCACTCTGCCCTTGATTGAATTGCTCTTATCTCTTCTCGTGTTGTAGGTTTGTCTAGATTTAAGTCTTTTATGGTCTCCCAAATAGTTCATTCTCATTGCTTTATAGGGCGGAGAGAGACTTCTTAGGGCACAACCGAGCTATTGATTTTTCCTCATTTCAATCAAGATGCTGGGCCGAAATGAGAGATATTTCGAAGGTTCATTTCTCGATTTCGTCGAAAAATCTTTTCGGAATTTAGGCAGACGTCTATGGAGATTCCTGGAGAATCATCATAGTATCAATTCAGACAGCACACAGAAAAATATGTGGGTGGAGAGGTTATTTGATTTTGTGATGAGGACATCTAAGAATGGAAGGGAGTTTTTGGTTTCGATTTCCATTATGAACTTCATGTTCGGGAGGAGGCCGTTGAGGTGATCAAAGGAATTATTGAGCGTTTCGGAGCCGTTGGAGGATATGACGAAGAAGTCTATATATATATATATGTATATATATATATATATATATATATATATATATATATATATATATATATATATATATATCATATATATATATATATATATATATATATATATATATATATATATATATATATATATATATATATATATATATATATATATATATATATATATATATATATATATATGATGAGTTGTTTTTTCGGGTTTCATTCCGTGTTCTGTGGTTTTGATCCCCTGAAGGATAATTCGTCACAACGAGTTCGGAGGACGAAACTCAATCATCACCTAGACGATGGCAAATGAGACTTTGCCGAAACGTTGTGACAATTATCCTTCAGGGGATCAAAACCACAGAACACGGAATGAAACCCGAAAAAACAACTCATCATACTTCGTCCGTGAGAATCTTCATGCTAACATATATATATATATATATATATATATATATATATATATATATATATTATATATATATATATATATATATATATATATATATATATATATAAATATATATTTAGATATGATATTTATGTGTGTGAAATTCATATGAATTTTAGTGAAATCTAATAATGTTGCTGAATTCTCTTATTATACCTTTTTACTTTTTTTTTTTCTTGGCTAGCTCAGATGTTGTCGTTCGTTCGAGACACGAGATTGTCCTGAATCTCAGGAGGGTTGCAGCTTCTGGTCGTCTTGATGTCAATTTTTTTGAAAAAAAATGTGATGTTGCAAATAGAAATAAATAAAATGTTTTTTGTTCTGGAAATGTTTTTTTTTCTTTATTTTATTTTAAATAATTTCGTTCAAACTTTTCATTAACGAAATAAAATGAAGTAAGAAAGTTCTTGAAAACTTGAAAATTGATATCCAACTCTTATGCTACCCTAACTCTAAGAGATAGCTATCTTATTGCTATTCTTAATTACTTGCTTATCTCTATTCAAAATTCTTCTTAATATTTACAAACTTGTGATATGAAAGTTCTTATGCAAAATTTATTCTTATGAGTCTGTGAACTTGGTTTAGTTGATGTTGTTGAATTCCAGCCTAATAATTGTGTTTCAACGTCACAACCACGGAACTTAGTATGAGGTTATGTACAAATGAATTTTAAGTAGTGATACAACCAGAATTCTGGCTCATTTCAAGGTCACATCTAGCGATTGGAGTTGGAAGATGACATCGGTACATGTGGCGGTACATGGGAACGTGTCATGTTCTGGGTACGGCGATTGGAGTTGGAATATGACATCGGTACATGTGACGGTACATGGGTACGTGTCATGTTCTCTCCTGCAGCAGGCAAAACTTTTTTATTTGAAGAGATATCGAAAAATTTCATTTGGAAAAAATGATCAGCGTCGAAAAATAGGCCGATTGAACTTGATTTTTTTCTGTCTGTCCGTATGTCTTAAAATACTCTACTTTTTTCAGTCGAAACATTTTTTTCTTAACCGATCGGAAAATGGAAAAATCGGGAAATTTCTGAAATTCATGTTTGGAGTTTTTTTTTTGTGAATATCTCGGAAACGGATGAGAAAATCAAAAATCACCAAGAGTAAAAAAATGATCACCCTAGTGTATACTATGGAAAACTTCAAAACATTTAGTGTCAAAAATAAATTGCCGAAACCCGGAGTCGAACCGAGGGTCTTTAGATTTTCAGTCTAACGCTCTTGCCACTGAGCTATTTCGGCTATGTAAATGAAACACAGATGATATGAATAGAATTTAATTTTCAAAATCAGTCATAATGAAAGAGTAATATTTGTAAACTTGCACATATTTTCGAAAATTCGCCACATTGAAGGAGAACTGCATTATTTCGTTGCTCATCGTAGTCGTACACACTGCAACTTCTGCTAGCCTGTTCCATGAGAGAGAGAGAGGGTGGGGGACGACTCAGCCAAATCTTGCAGCATATATCGTATTTCGATGTGATTGATTCAAAATTGGAGCGATCGTTCGAGATGTTTCGGCAATACGTCTCTGGAAACGAAATCGATCGAGAGGAAAATTCTCCCAAAATTTGCTTCTTGATTGTCTGTAGGCAAATTGCCACACATACAAGTAGTGCACTTGATTAATATCCTCGTTGAATGTCACTTTCTTCATGTTGAACTTTGAACTTCAATAGATATTTGAGTAGAAATTTGAAAATTTGCATCAACGATACACTTGTAATAAAGTATAGTAGTCCTGCAATTGTTTTTATATCAGATTCGAGACACAGCTTGGCAGGTTCGATTTTCTTCCAATCAGGTAAGTCTCCAAAACTGCGGTCTTCAAAAACAAGTCTCAGCTTGTAAGAATTGGAATCGGCAGGTATTTCGGCACTCAAAACATGCAGATGACCTTCATTCAGAGCAGTCGGAATCATTGGCATCCAATTTGAAGGCCACGTTTCGTTTCTATAGCCGCTAGCATTTTCAAAGGTAACAAACACTTTGGTCACTTTATCAGGCGGATTGATGTACAGAATATTGGAAAAAATGGCAGACAAGATTATATAACTTGATCTTAACACGGCCATTGCAGACAATCAACTGATCTCCCAATCGACTCACTCATACATTTATAAAACACAAAGACATGAAAACATTTTATTTTTCAGAAATAGGTACAGGTGTTATTCTACGTGTAGGTTTTACATTGAATTTAAATCTATTCAAATTGCAAAATACGTTTTTCCATGTAGGTGACGACGATGACGATCTCAGGTGCTCAGATGAATTTTCAGGATAGGCTACCATACCATTTGCTGCACTACCCACGTCCATATTGCGAAACAGTGAATCAGACTACAACGCGTCTTTTTACCTCTATGATTGATGCACAGCGGTTTCTCAAAGGTAAAAACAGGTGGCTGATTGGGCGTTGTCGTCGTAGCGTTCTCAGTATGAAATTTTTCCAAATTAACAATGTGTGGTGGTTTTGATGCGTATTCGGCAAAGTAATTTTGGAGAATGTCGAATTTTTGATGGCCCTTCACATAAATAACATCGAAATCCGTTAAAGTTTGCCAAATACTGTACAAATCAGAGTATTCGACGAAACCATCGGAATATCGCAAGCCGTGCACGTTCTGTTCGACATATCTCACTTGACGTTTCTCTGCAGCAGAAAGTGAACTATACGGCTTCGGAGGTTTCATCAAAAAATAATTCGTCTGCGTCCCATTGGTTATGGCAATTTCTTTGGGGTAAAACACACCACTCAAATCAAAACCTTGAATGTCTACTGCTACAAGCTTCATCTTCGGCGTCTCTCATACAACTGATCGTAACCCGCTCAGCTTCAAGATAAATGTCTAACTATCTCACTCAAAGGTAAATTTTCTATAACACAATCGTGAATTATGATGCAATAGGCACGTGTGTTGGCAGGAAATCCATTTTTAGCTTCAATATCGAGCTTCACATCCACCGTACTCGATTTCACAAATTCAGCTCTTTTCGAAACGTCTACCACGAAAATAGCTCGATTTTTGAATGTTACATAATCGAGTAGTGGCTGCTTTTTGGGGGAGTTCATGTAGCTGGAATAGAATTCGGTGTATGTGCGATGCGCCTCAACGAAATCGCTTTTTTCAAAATCCAATCTCATTCGCTCGTGCGGGTAGATGTCACTGTTCAATGTCAATCTGATGTCCATTATATCAATATTATCAAAATATGTGGGATCTTTGTGCAAGTTGTCCACACGGCCTGTTTGGAATACTGTGATGATATATCGAGGACTCTCCATGGCAGAAGCAGTTTTGACAGCCCAAATTTCTTTCGTTGATCCCTCTGTCAATGCTGGTAGTTCGTGAAGTTCCCATTTTCGAAAGGGTATCATTATAGGTGTATCAGCTTTGATGGATTGCAATAGGTTCAAACGAATTTCATCATTAGGGAAAATGTGCTTCACTTTCAATTCGATACCTTCGATTTGCAATTTGGCAGTAGTCTTTCCAGGTGCATTGACAGCATCTTTGACGAATATGCTGTTGTTATCGTTGCGTGCACGAACCAAACGTAGAGACTGTTTACCGCATGTAGCAAAAGTATAGTCATTGAAAATGCCCAAAAGGTGTCTGAGGGGAATGTGAAAGGTGAAAAATCCATCAGCATCATTTCGTAGAGATCCATTGGGATAATTCCATCCAGATGTACACATGTGGCTGGTATCGTCTGCACTATAACACAAGTATCCTCTGAGTGTACTCACTATTCCAGGATTACGAACTGTATCCAATTCTTTACCATTGAGTTCGTATGAGATAGAGTCGAAAAAGAAAGCTGGTGCATTATTAACAAAATTAACAGTTCCATCTCCAGCAGTTTTTTTCATTGTTCCTCTGATACTTATTACAGCATCGTACATGAGTAACCATGTTTCACTTTGTTGAATGGAAATTTCAACAATATCATTATTCTCGAAGGATTTCACATATGGGTAATGAGTTCTAGTTTCCAAACGTTGGATGGATTCGTCGAATTGAGGTCGGCGGTAGATGTCGAACACGTGTCGAGACAACATTGTAACCCAATGATTGTAGAAAGCGACGATTTGTGGCGGAAAGTTTGGAAGTGACCGACCTGTTGGAGGACTTCTTCACTACTGATGGTGTGGATGTGTTGTGATTGAATATATCATCAAAAACTAAACCCATTACAGTTTCTTCAGAACCAATCTTATGACATTAAGTTCACCTCTGAAATTCACCGGAGCGAAATCTTGATCGAGAATATGTACTGTAATATTGTTTATTTCACCTTTGCTCGTCACAGGTAGATAGATCAAATTTAGTGGAACTTCGTCGATGGCAAAACCGGGGTCGTCTCTGGGTGCAAATTCGTAGATGGTATGTGAAGGTCGTCCGTTGAAATATGCACCCGAAGTTATATTACAATCCAGGTGAATTGTTCGAACTTTGACAATTTTCACAGGTAGATCAGACTTGTGAACTTGACCAGGTGGCAGTAATCTCTGTGAGAATCCCAGTAATTTTCCAATGCAGTCCGCAGGTCGAAAATCAATGGCGTGTACTTTGCTGTAGATTTCACACTCTAGAGTATTGAGATTGGCTTTCAGAGAAAATACTTTATCACTTATATCGTCGTCCTCCTTCTCTCCACTTTCAGCGTCGTCGTCGTTTTTCCTTCTCTTTTTTACTTCCTTGGGCTTTTCCACGAATTTCGTGAGGAATTTGGCAATGTTAGTGATTTCGTAGGAACCAATGGGAATACTGATGATTTCTCTCTTGGTCGTATCAGCGTTCTTGAAATAGTAAAACTTTCTATTACCCTCCTCTATGTTTGGGATGCTGTTGTACGAGTGAAAACCAATCAAAGCCAAACCGTATTCGGCGTCAGGGTCCAAGGAAATCGGGTTGGTGAAGTCACTGCTAGCCGTGGAAGTATGACTTGTCAGCGTGACAATCAGAGACATGACTGAACCTCAATCAGTGCTACACACTAGTTTTATAGAGGAATTCCAAGCACAAATGCCCACAATTTGTCTCATTGAAATTTTGATAGCGATCATTGTTGTATGAAATTTTGACATTGCCCAGATATTTCACCAATTCCACAGGTGGTTTCAAACGACCGAAACTGTCGAAATATTCCACCTTATTGCCATGTTTGCAGTAAGCTACCCAATGAGTTCCTTTGTTCTTTTGCAAATCCAAATTAACGATGGCACATTCTTTGGCTGCTGGTGTGGAGTGTGCGAGTTGATCACGCATGAAGACTCCCTTGAAATGAGGAATTTTCAATTGCTTCGCATATCGTCTCAACTCCACATCGAAAAGGGCTCTATTGGGCAGCTTCAACGGGAGTTTTTTTGTTTTCGAAGGAAAATTCCATAGCCACGACGACTTTTCCTCAAAAATAATCCTGTACCCTGTTTTCCGATCTCTTCCATTGCTTTGTTGTGTCGATGATCTTCTTCAAGTTTTTTCTTTGCGTTCTTTGCATCAATCACAGTCTTGGCAACTCCTGCAGCGCCACCAGCCAAACCACCTAGGGCACTAAGGGCAGCAAATATTGGTATCAAAGGTAGAATACCACCACTTTTTCCTTCGATTGGTATTATTCGAGGTACTCGAATTTTTTTGCGACCTCCTTCTTGTTTAACCAAACGTCTAGCAACACGTAGAGCAGCCAGCGATGACTTGTGGATATCACCCGAATTGAGAGATTTGAGAGATTTTTTAATTTTCTGAACGATGGCCCTTTTGAATGATGTCTTTTTTACACCCATGCCGAGTTTGCGTTTGGTCTTCATGGCAGTAGTTACGAACCAAGAGGCTGCTTTCTCTCCCAAACTAGCGTCTTTCGAATTGAATCGCTCCCAAGCACTGTTCTCCAACTCCAAATCAGCCTTATGACGATCTTCCAAGGACTTGTTTTGAGAGTAGGCTATGTCGTGGAGGCGGCAGGCAGAATCTAGACCATTTATGCCTTTTTGACCAAGAGCTAACCTCTTCTGCAGTTGTGTTCCAGGTCCGCAGTATTGATATCCAGGCAAGTGTAATTCAATGGGAAGTTTATTGATTAGAGTGTTCACAATACCACTACCTTGCCGTTCGAAGGTTAGCATTATACTAACAAATATGCTCAGAGTAACTGTGTATAAAGGGATTCAGTCCCAGAGGACGCTTGAATCTGAAAGCATTAGTCGCGTTTAACGAAGCGTTAGTTGCATTAAACGAAGCGCCAGTCGCATTTAACGAAGCGTCAGTCGCATTTGACGGTGCGTTTAACGAAGCGTTAGTTGCATTTAACGAAGCGTTAGTCGGAGTTAACGAAGCGTTAGTCGCATTCAACGAACCGTTAGTCGCATTAAACGGAGCGTTAGATGCTTTTTCCACAGTTTAATGTGAGCCGTCATGAAGGTTACCCAGCAAAAATGTGCACTACCTATTGAAAACTTGGATTTTGTGAAAGTGTCGAAAAATAGCAAACATGGCGTACTATTACCCGATTCTTTTCGAGCAATATTTTGCGGTCCAAGTGGATGTGGCAAGACCAATGCCATGCTGAGTTTGTTATTCAATCCGAATGGCGCTAAATTCAAAAATGTCTACGTCTACTCGAAATCATTGTTTCAACCGAAATATCAACTGCTGCAAGAGGTCATGAAGAAAATCAAAGGTATGGGTTACTTCCCCTTCAAAGACAATGATGAAATAATCGACCCGGCTGAAGCTCGAGAACATTCCATATTCATTTTCGACGATGTGGCTTGCGATAAACAAAATAAAATTCGAGAATATTATGCAATGTGCCGACACAAGTCAATAGATGCCGCATACCTTTGCCAGACCTATTCAAAAATACCAAAACAATTGATTAGAGACAACTGTAATGTAATTGTATTATTCAAGCAGGATGACATGAATTTGAAACATGTCTTTGATGAACATGTCTCACCTGATTTCACCTACGACGAATTCAAGACAATTTGCTCGAAATGTTGGAACGAGAAATTTGGCACTTTGGTCATTGTCAAGGATTTCGACAGGAACAATGGCAGATATCGCATGGGATTCGACAAATTTATAAGAGTGTGATGCTGGAGTAATTCCTCAGTAGGCATCATGTCATCGACAAGTATAGATGATCAAATTACTGATGCTGAACGTAAATCAAAAATAAATCAGTTAGCGAAAGGAGTGCGAAGGAAATACTTGGCACTGAAATTGGGCAAGTCTGAAGAAGATGAAGCTATTCAAAAATTATTCAAACCCATAACTGAACCGCTGAAACAAATTGCTGCATACTCGGCACCCAAACGAAAATTGAAACCGCCCCCACTGAGACCATTCAAATCGAAATATGTCAAACAATTGATAAAAACAGAACCTGAAAAAGTGGACGAAACGCAGCAGCATTTAGAACCCACCAAATTTCTACAGCTGGAAGAGGTTGCTGCTGCGGATGCTGAAGAAGAAGATGAAGATGAGGTCTTCGATAGTTTGGAATCGAATCAAAAAATTCCAGAGGATGTACTGAATGATTATCTGGAACAATATCCAACAATGTCGCGGGAATATATCATGGAATATTTGGGTAAAAGTGAGCAGATTGATATGGTTTACGGTCCTATATACGACTTTGTTTCTTCGAAATGGTTCCTGGGGGGAAAGGAAATTGATTTTCGCGAAGGAAAAATCATAACAGAAGGATATAATTTCAAAGAAACACCAGGTCTGTATCAATTGCTATTTTATGATTACCCCAAAAAATATGAGAAGGAAGATTTGGAAAATTATAAAAGGATTTTGGAGTTGACAACACCTCATCTGAATAGTCTTGGACGTATGAAGGGTACTATCAAAAATAAATACAAGCATATCATCAGACCTCTCTTCCGACACCACACCACTGGCAGTGGCATTCCAATCGATAGTTTGACATTCAACGAAAAACCAGTTGAATATGTGTATTGGGATGATGTCAATGAGCTGGTCGACAGGTTGAGACTTCTCACTGCATCTGAATCGGCAGGTAATACATCTGTACATAATGAGATCGTGGCAATTATTGAGGAATTGAAGGAGGCCGGTGTCATCCAATAAATTCAAATGTTTCGACTCTACTGCATCAGTCTCATTATGAGTATCAACAAGTTCGGTTACTCTGCCAAATCGGCATCTGATGAAGAGCCGCAAGGATCTTGTGAGTGCTCAGGTATAGTCTTAAATTATACTCACGATGGAAATATTGATGCAGATTTTTTGAAAATAAGTAATGTCAAGATGCCAACAGATGGTGAAGATGTGGCCAATAAGAATTATGTGGATAGCACCTTGAATAACTTGCTTGAACAAATTAGACGAGAAGCTTCGGAAAGGGGGAAACTTGCTTCACTTTGTGCACAGCAAAAACAAGATATAGTAAATGCTATGAATTTGAGAAGTAAAAATATTCGAGAAGCCATGTTACTTATCGATAAACGAATCGCAAATACCGATGAACAACTTGCTGATTTCAAGATGAAAACTACATCTCAAATGGATAATCTACACAACGATTCGGTTGCAAATATGAAAAATATTCAAACTGCCATGGTACAACATACAAATGACATCGAAAAATTAACTGATGAACAAACCACCTTCAGTACTTATGTAAAAACTATTGTAGAACAACACAATAAAGGTTATACTCAGATTGAGGAAGTATTGACTAAACATGAAAAGGATATCATCTCAATGAAAAAGGATACAACTTTATTGGCTGATGATACACATTCGAAACTTACGGCTGTCATACTTCAACATAACGCTGATATTACCAAAATAAATTCAGTTATACTTGAGGTAAAAGCTACCATCGATGCCTTGGTCGAATCACAAAAAGACCGTTTGATCACGCCGAAGCCAAAATAAATTCACAGTATAGTATGTGCCATCGGAATGGAAGGACATTCAAAGGAGAAAATTCAGCTGGTAAATGAACTTCATAGGGCAGTTCGCAAGACCTTTCCACGCCGTCGCACCATAATTAAGGGTTTGGATGATTTGTGGCAAATGGACCTTGCTGATCTTCAAAATTACGCCAAAGTCAATCGAAACTACAAGTACATTTTGGTTGTCATCGATACCTTTTCCAAATACCTATGGGCTGAGCCGATCAAAAGTAAAAATGCTGCAGACGTCACCAATGCAATGACCGAAATTTTGAAAAGGAGTGGGGGACGATGTCCCAAAAATCTACAGTCAGATTTGGGCAGAGAGTTCTACAATTCAACGTTTCAAAATTTAATGAAGAAACACCAAATCAATCATTATAGTACGTATACTGTGAAAAAAGCAGCTATTGCAGAACGTGTGATTCGAACTTTGAAAGAGAAACTCTTCAAACATTTCAGTTTAAATGGCTCCTACAAATGGCTGGATATTCTACCTCAACTCGTTCAGAATTACAACAATCGCAAACATCGCACCATCAACATGAAACCCTCGGATGTTACGAAAGCCAATGAAAAGCATGTTCTCAATACTGCCTATAATTTTATCAAAATTGCTACTGGACGAAAAAAATTCCAAGTCGGTGATATGGTTCGAATTTCCAAGGCCAAACATATTTTCGAGAAAGGTTATATGCCCAATTGGACATGTGAGATCTTTCGCGTAGCAAAAGTCAAAATTACGAACCCCATTACCTACTTGTTGGAAGATCTGGAGGGGCGTCCAATCAGTGGTGCTTTTTACGAAGAGGAATTACAAAAATCTAAAAATCCCGATGTTTATTTGGTGGAAAAAGTCCTTAGGAAGAAGGGAAATAAGGTCTATGTGAAATGGTTGGGTTTGGACAAATCACATAACAGTTGGATTGATGCGTCAAATCGTTTGTAAATGAAAAACGAGCACAAATATTCAGTTACATGAGGGCCTTTCAAACCAATCAATAGCCGGATGTGCACTCGATGGTATAAATTCATTTTGATTTGATGAATTTTGATCAGTTTCTAGCAATCATGCCTGAAGAGCGTAGTGAGTCACCAACTTCTGATTACGGTTCCTCTGATCACTTTGACTATGATGCCGAATTGGAACGTGTCTGCCAAATTTACCAAGAATCCATCAAATGTGAACGTTTCTACATACTCAATTCAGTGTTCAACTTTGGTGCAAATTTATTCAACTTGCATTGTGGCCTTAGTCCTGCACGAGGTTTCGAACCAGCTGTCAAGATGGTGTATTCGCTGAACTCTGATTGCCAAATGTCCTTCAATACCTACGAATGGGGCGTATTCATCAGTTTGCTGAGCAGATTATCGCCTGCTGCGACCATGATCCTAGATTGCGGTGACTCCATCCATATTACTTGGAAGTGCAGTGAAGATATGAAGTTATGTGTTATATCCAAAGACATTGAAATGTTTCATCTGTTGGAGAGCGATGTGTATGAAATTTTGCAATTAGACTGTCTAATTACCAAAAAATTCAGCATGTTGTCAAAAATGAAATTTTCCGAATATTACCATAATTTTTTGCAAACAGCTGCCAAAATTTCTCAACAGGCTGATTCAGCAACAGACATTATATATGCTCTATGTGATTTATGTAATAGTTGTGAAAGCTATTGTATGCGAGAATGCATGTATTTCATTAGAGATAAAGTATTGATTGATTTGGATAGAAAGAAATTTCAATAAATATTAAACATATCTTCGTTAGAGTTTCATTTCAGTTGTGGCAATGGAGGTGGAAGCAAGAATGTTTGTGATACCTGAATTCAACACCTATGTGGATAGACTCGAAACTTTTCGTAATTGGAAGTCTGAATTTCCAAAAGATAAACTTGCTGATGCCGGATTCATTTATACTGGCAGAGATGATGTAGTTGTGTGTCCAAAGTGTCAAATTGAAGGATTTAGATGGACTGCTGGAGATGACCCTCTGATGGATCATTTCAGGTGGCAACCTGATTGTCAATTTTTTGATGATGAAGGAGATTATGTGAGACGGAAAAGACGTCCTGTATATAAAGATAAAGTTAATTTTGAGGCTCGATTGAAGACGTTCGATGACTGGCCTGTATGTATTCAACAAAAACCACATGACCTAGCTGAGGCAGGATTCTTTTATACCGGCAGAAGTGATCGAGTCAAGTGCTTCTACTGCGGACTCGAGGTGAAAGAGTGGATGCCTGAAGATGAAATTTGGGCTCAACATCAAATCTACCATGATAAATGCGAATTTTGGAAACTCAAAAATCCCAATTTTGAATTTAAAAACATCCAATCTCCATCAGATAAAGATCAGCGTTATACTTGTAAAATTTGTTTAGAAAATGAAATGAAAGTTGTGTTTATGCCTTGTAAACACTTAGCTTGTTGTGTAGATTGTTCTATTGAATGTGAAAGTTGTCCGATTTGTAGAACACCTATAGCTTCATTTTTGAGAATTTTTGTAACTTAAAAATAAAACAGCATCCACATTTTGGTATTTTATTTCATAAATCACGCATCTGAGTAATCAATATACATAACTGGGTAATCAATATACATAACTGAGTAATCAATCAGTATGAACAAATTATATCAACGTGTACAATAAGAAGATAGTATGAACAAATTATATCAAAGTGAACAATAAAAAATAGTATGATTTTTCCATCTGTACCTTGATAAAGTACCAAATTTTCAATATATATTTCATTCAAATTAAATCAACGTGTACAATAAAAAATGAAGAATTTTTTCATCTGTACCTTGTATAAGCTACAAATTTGAATTTCAAGAAATTTGACCAATGAGAATCGGTAAAATGGTAATTTCTCCTTATTTGTTTTTTCAATTCTCTAATACAATTAACATTTAGTTTCTCTTTAAATTCTTTCGGTATAATGAAAGAACAAGTATTCGGCATGTCTTTGCAATACCAAATTTCAATACCAAGTTTTTCCACTGCAACAGTCCTACAAATTTCATTTAAGGTCAATTCTTGTAGAGTTGGGATGGTGTTAGACCTTTTCAGAGTAACACACCTATCGACCATATTAAAACTAGAACAAAAAAATCGTCTCATCAATAAAAAAATCCAAATGAAAACCTCATTTCAAGCTATAGTGCCCCCAGGGTAAAGTGTCAAATGATTTGGAGATTAATTTTCGTTTGTCGTCATGTGGACTCAGGGCCTTTTTCATCTGCTTGATGCTGAAAACGTTGTGGGCGTATGAGCGAATAGTACACTGTTCACGTATCTTTTCTTTGAAATTCTTGAGACAATCGATATAATCTTCGAAATTGATTTTATTTTTGACTACATTATATCGAACTCCCTTTGATTTTTTGGTAACTTTTCCGCCTTGCACCTTATAGGCGTACATTTTGGAACGTAGCCCTACAAAATCTGTGATAATTTCACCATTTGCCTCATCTTTCATTAAGCCAGGAATTTTTTTATTCACAAGTGGAATTTGAAACTTATTATCGGGTGAATAATCTGAAGTATCAAATTTTGATAGGTGTTTTTTAACGAGTTCCGAATATAAATCTTCACACGTTATTTCGTATATGAAGCTGTCCGTGTCTGAATACATTAATTTGCAATTTTCTTTACCCAAAGTGGGTATCATAAAGTCGTAATGGAAATCGAACATGCATGTTTTTGAAATGTCTAATATTGCCATTCCAATGTACAAAGGTTTATTGAATATGAGTTCAGCCTTTCTCAATTCAATAGCTATCAAGTCTGTATCGAAAATAGTTCGACTCTGAAATCGGGGGCTAGAAATTAAATTCTTAGCACCATAACGACCGTTCCACGAATTTACAAGTTTGACCACCCGGTGTAACCGGATGTTCTCCATTGTTTTTCCGAAAACGGCATTATTCATTAGTTTATATAAATTTTTTTCGAAAGAACTGGTGGCTACAGCCCTTAGACGAGTATTCATTTCGATATAGGGACGCAGCCACGCAGATTGTTTAAATTTCAGAACCCGATGAATTTTCGTCAGAATCAAACCGTTATTCAGTGCCTGTTTCAAGTTACGATAGTGCAAAATATATTTGTCTTTATTATACAGGGTGCCCATTAATTTTTTCTGTTTGGAATTTGGTGGTGCTCGATGCTCTGGACAAAATGGAAAATCTTTATGTAAATCATGTAATCTCTCAGGATACTCCAAATCGACTTCCAATATGTAGCCTTCCGAAGCATTGTTGGGGATTTGAGTAACATCCTTATCAAAATTTTCAACCCACTGAAAATTGTCGTACGGTAAAAATTCCGACATTGCCCAACCATATAAATTATTAACGTCTAAATATGAAATATATTTCGAAGGTTTTTCAGCATCGTATGCTTCCATATATTTATTATTTGCTCTTGAATATCTATTCGAACAAACCGATATTCCACCCCTTATCCCTTTTTCTATGAACATAATCATGTCAATGTCCTTTAAAATTCGTAATTTACATTTTGTATACTTCAACATAGCATCCCACGTGTACCCCGGCATAGTATAATACCACGCGGGATCCAACCCATAAGTCGTTATGCTTTTTTCCCGAAAATTCTCAAAAACATCCGCCAATAATAAAATATCTGTTTTCAAATATAGGTCGGCATACGCCCCTAAATTTGTAATTTGGAATGACTTCCAAACATTTTGTGCGTGAGCATATTTCTCTTCTGTTATGTGTTCATCGTTTAATTTATTATAGAATAATTCTCGTGATGGTAACTCAGAGTCGTTTAATTTTTCCATGCTATCTATATAATCATATGGAAATACCCCCTTCTTGGTGAGAAGAGCAAATTTCTCAGCATCTAAATGGATAAATTCTTTTTTCAAAATTTTCAGATTATTTTGATTCAATGTGGATGCTAATTCATCCAACGACGTTCCCATGAATCGGAAAGAATCTATAAATCGAAATTTGATTTTAGTTGCAGCATCGTTCAGTGTAAAGGAAATATATTTCTCTTTATTTGAAGGAAGTATGCTCACACATCCTTTTTTTGCGAGATCTCTTATAATGAAGTGACTGTCGTATCCTGAAAGATTATGAAAAGTAATGGGTACCATGAATAATTTTCGAAAATTGACGTTACAAGGAGCTTGATGCGCCCACCCCCGAAACACCCCCGTAAAGTGATCGTGGTCACGTACGATAACATCTTTGGGGGTGAATGGCTTCTCACAAATATGACAAGTCGTTGCAGCGATTGTATTCAGAGGCACTATCATCGGTTCAATATTCTTTATTTTAGATTCGACATATTTTGCAATATCGGACAACTCATCAGCAAACCATTTCATACAGTCTTCACCTCGATAGCTTTTGAAACGAGAGAGACTGTCGTCATAGGAACACTTTAAGTAGTAGCCTGCACTGAAAGGTATATGTCTTTGGTATTTTGTAGTTTTGTTTGATATGCTTTCATTACATTTTTCCAACAGTGACTCAAAATCGGCGAAAATCATGAATGGGCATTTTTGTTTATAAATATGATTTCGAAATTCCACATAATCATATGTAGGGAACGAAATTTTACAGTCGTTCACTTTTTCACACAAAACAGTATGATCATTTAATTTTTGTTCAGAATAAAAATAATTTAGACATCTATCACATACGAATTTTTTACAGTGGTCTTTATTCAATTGGGAACTCAATAATCGCGATATGTTTTTAATCCAACAGTAATGAAATTTAATTTCGGTCTTGTCATCATCAATAGGAGGTGCCTCATAATCGTTCAATTTTGGAAAATAATTGTCTTGAATTAATAGCAAATTAACATGTCTGAGTCGTTTTTTGGCCGTGAGTCTGGCAGGTACTACCACATAAAATGATTTTTGATTTGCTTGATTCAATTCTAAAGTGTAAACATTCACAGAAATATCATTGAGTTGCTCAAATTTGGGAATTTGATGTATCTCCATTGGAGTATTCAGCCCTGTAGTATTCAAAACTGTAGAATAGTGCGGATAATTTAACACTCTGTCTGAGTTTTTTTCTACAGGATATAAGGCGCTAATAATACTCCAAAAGAAGCACATTTCATCATCATTTCGTACATTGATGCATGCATGCTTACTTGCGATTTGTTTCGGTAGCGGAATGAAAGAAGAACCGTTACCAATTTCAAATTTATTTATTGCTACTTCCAACAAAAGAATTTTACTCAAAGCCCAACCCGACATGTGTTCCTCAAATTCACTTAGTTTATTCAATATTACATCCACAGCGTTTTCATTGTACCAAGCAGTCAAGTCTGTACCTGAATCTATAACTCTATTTGGGGTACTGAAATATTTCCGATCAACAATTTCCCCATCATTTGAATTTTTAATAAAATCACCTGAAAATGTTAAGTTAACTTTGAGAATTGACATTTCTTTCAAAATTTTGGAAATCTCACGTTTGAATAAGAAAAAAGCATCACCTAGAAAATTTTTTGGATCTTTATGGGTTAAATTAATGATTACCCCCGTTTTTACTCTACGATTGAAAACATTGTTAACATTTCGCCACTTTACCCTGGAGCTTCGTCGCTGTAAACCTGAGCCTGTATGTTTATTATTCATCATTCTGATAATCAGTCTGAAGCGTTTCAATTCTCCAATTTTTGTAATTATTTTCTTTTTTTCCCCAACCGAGAAGTTAATTTTTTTCATAGCTGAAACGCATTTTTGTATATGCTTATTGATAAATTGTACAGCTCTTTTGGCAATATCATCTGAATAATTATCTCTGATGAGTGAAAGGTATTTATCAATTACCGACATTGTTTTTGGAAAATCGGTCATTTGGATTTTATTGATGAGACTCACCGATTGTTCAGAAATTATTGGTGCGATGAAGTTGTTCTGTACGCTGATGGTTCTGGAAGCTGCTGAGGGAAGGCTCTGCTGAGGCTAGGGACTGCTGAGGACGCTGCTGTGAAGCTAGACTGCCAGGGAAGACTCGATGAAAGGCTACTGAGGTGGTTCTGTGAACGCTGTCGAAATGGTTCTGGACTGCACACGTTGATATATTTATTGTTCTGAAATAATTCCGTTTTTTAATACAAAATATAAAAAAAATTGAGAGTGTGTTTCATGGGATGATGGTAGTGATCTATAGAACTTTAGGTACAAAAAATATTGCAAAAATTCTCTGCATATTAAACGACGATACTAACCTTAATTTTGTACAATTTCAAATGAAGCAACACGATTGGGTTTCCCGATGTCAACCAGCCCCTTGAACACAATGGCGTATTTTCCCGACGAAAATTCTTCCAGGTAGGAGCGGTAGTCCTCCGTCACTCTCTGCGGCAAAAACGATACCTTGTCATCCAAATCCAACAGCACCGTCTCACCAAATTTCCCTCGTACAATTTTGGCTGCTAATATTTTGTGCGGCGTCCCTATAGGCAAATCCGCAACTTTAATAATTGGTTTCTTCTCGACTATGACTGATTTGGCGTTTAATTTTTGTAGATCCATCTCTGAGAAACAAAAATAAAAAAGGATCACAAATCACATGAACACTTTCTCTCAATGAACGGAGGGATATTTGACTAAAATCATTTGTTAAATTTTGGGACACCTCTCTGAAGCAGAATCACACACATTCTCCCCCAGAAAAAACAAGCAGTCTAGGTGAAAACATTCAAGTAAACTAAGGAAAATTTGAACTGAAAAAATGAACCGCTTCGAATTACAAATTCAATGGAAAAGAATAGTCCCTCAAAGGTGCACATTGAAACATTAAAGTGAATCTAAGATAAATTTGATCTGAAAAAATGAACCGCTTCGAATTTCAAATTCAATGGAAAACAATAATCCTTCAAAGGTGTGCATAAAAACAATTTGAACTAGAAATGATTATTAAACTGGCTCTGAATTATATCACATTAAAATTCATCTGGAAGCTGAACTAAGAACGTATGAAAATCAATGAAAACTACAACTCAGAAGGTGAACATGGAAAACAATTGAAAAACACTTACCTTCAAGAAATAATTGACGCACTTGTCACTGGTATCACTCTCAAGTATGAACTGATTTTTCGAAGTGACTTCAAAAAAATTATTGGTGCACTTGTCACTGGTAACACTCTCAAGCATGAACTGATCTTTCGAAGTGACTTGTTAATCTATATATATATATATATATATATATATATATATATATATATATATATATATATATATATATATATATAAAAAAAAATACGGAATGTTGTTGGGGATGCAGTCAAATTACTGGGCTGTTGTTTAAAGAATACTCTTTGTTATCTGGTCGAGCTTTCGAGAATGTTTATTCCCTTTATCAAGACATCTACAAAATTTTTAATCATTATAAAACAGTTGTAAAACATTAAGAAAATGTACAACTGTTTTATAATGATTAAAAATTTTGTAGATGTCTTGATAAAGGGAATAAACATTCTCGAAAGCTCGACCAGATAACAAAGAGTATTCTTTAAACAACAGCCCAGTAATTTGACTGCATCCCCACCAACATTCCGTATTTCTCCTTAACTAGTCAGTCAAGACTACCCTTCTACCCTTCGCTTTATATATATATATATATATATATATATATATATATATATATATATATATACAGGGTGTCCCAGAATTTTCTGAGCAAGCGATATCTCCGTTACTGGACGAGTAAGAAATTGATCAAAAAATAATTCTTTTGAAAATCGAATTGCTATCCATATAACGTAATGTAAATTATCTGTGTATGTTCATATCCCTACTCCCATTTTCTCAAATGGTACCATCCATTTTTTCCGCAGGAATAAAATCGTTAATTCATTGTTCATGTGGCGACAAACTTATTTCGAACATTTATTCTCGCTTTTAGTTCTTTTGAAGTCGGTTTTGGTTGGTAATTGCACTTTTCGTTCGTAGAATAAATGATTTTCAGAAGACGCCCTATGAAAATTGTTCTTGTTGATATCTCTTATAATTGACCCAAAATATTTTTTCACTTTCTGTAGAGATCAATTATACTAACACCAAACTGGTATCATTTGCACCCGACGCGCGTTTTCCTACAAGGTATGCATATTCAGGAGAAGACAACTAATACTGTGTCACTATCAGTGTTAATCGAGTGCAAATAATATCAGTTTGGTGTTAGGATGAATAATCTTTACAAAAACTGGAAAAACATGTTGGGTGAATCATAAAGTATATCAACAAGATCAATTTTCTACCTCTGAAACTTTTTTGCTCAAGTAGAAATCCAATGAAATCAGTTAATTTGAAGTCATCTGATTGAACACAACCAATCAGAACAAAATTATACTGAAAAGATCCCATGGGTTCTTTCCACTTTATTATGTCATTGCCATGGATACATACAAATTGATTTATTTCGATTTAGACATTTCAAATATTTGATATTTCAAAATGTCACCATTCAGTTGATTATAATACTATCTGGAATGAATTTGAAATTATATGATCGAATATACCAAAAATTACAGTTCACAATCAAGAGATAATATGGAAAGCATTTATGAACTTTTGCAATGATATAAAGTATCAGTCAGATGGAAATCGGGAGGCGGAGATATTGGCGTCAATTTTGAAGGATTGCGCTGTGAACATGAGAAAAAAAGATGGTAGAAAGTTTACGGTCAAAACCATGTGGTACTTCGCAGGAAGAAATGGTTTTTCTCTTAATCTTTATCAAAATGAGCAAAAAATGTTATATCCGAATAACACTCGAACATTGATAAATGCTCAAAAATTTCTATAACAACTTTCTCAAGCTTGTAGCTCATAGGAAACAGACCTCGGCCTATGGCGTTGGTCTATTTCCTAGCGACAAGCTTTTGAAATCTGTTATAAAATTTTCAAACAATCATGAATGTCCTGGAGTAATTACTACTGAAAACCATTCTTTATACAAACGAAAAGTGCAACTTCTAACCAATACCGACTTTAGAAGGATAATAAGCGAGTAATAGATGTTCAAAATAAGTTTGTCGCCAAATGAACAATGCTCAATAGGCTACTTATCATCATTTTCGTACCATCTTGAGGATGTGACGACGTTCCCTTATTCATTGGTGCATCTGCATTTTTATGGATCAATTCAACCTGTCTGACAATATTATGATATATAAAAGAAGTACTAGGATTTCGATAAATGAAAATGGCGTATATTGCAAATCCTTTTATCCAGTTGATTCCTGTACTGAAAAATAAAATCATCATCATCCATAAAATATGGAAAACGTCCTGATAATTGTTATAACAAATGCGAAACTGCGTCCCTTCTGATGCCTGTTATTGATTTTTACCCCAACCGATAAGAGAATAGTTCACACTGAATTTCTTGAAATTATTTATATCTTTCTGGGACATTACCAACACATTAAAGTTGTATCATCTTTCACAATTCATTTTTTCAGTGGATACTGTGTGATGATAAATGAAACGTGCAATGTAATGCATTTGTCTGGACAAAGCTCTCGAGAATGTACCACAAAAACAATTGTCGACTGGTATATTACACGCTGCGACAAAATGAATTATGAAAGAATAATAAATAATAATTCCACTACAGAATTGTTCAGCTTTCCATGGTAGTGGGTGTGCATTACTCAGAAAACTGGACAAGAAAAAATGACAAAATGCGGGAATATTAGGAGCGAGAAGAATGGATACAGGGTAACTTCCTCCTTATTGTTTATCATTATGGAACGTTAGAATATTTTTATATATTCCAACGATTTTTTTTTCAAATTGATGGAAACCACGTTCAGTAATTATGACACGAAAAATATATGCATCGAGCGTATTTCATGGAATTCTGACCATGGAGTTGAACATGATATATATTTATATACAGGGTGATTGTTGAGGAGGCATGAATTTATCAATACGCTACTCGTGATTTTTATTAACCAAGTTAGCATCTTTAAAAGAACAAAACAATTCACGTTAACTTTGTTAGCAAACCACGCATCGATACTAGTTTGGTGTAAGATCTATTCATCAACACTTGTACCAAGTTGGTTGATCTATTCGACCAACAGAACTCACCTATTGAAAGTTGAATCTAGGCAATTAACACTTGCCTGTTCCATGAATCATGCCAGAAATATATCTGTCGTGACCGGGAGTTGAACCCGAGCAAATAGGCTCATTTCTTTCATGCTGAAAATTTCAATCCATTAGAATAGATGATCGATTTAATGCCGCTATGATGTCAGTGTATTGAAATTTGAAGGCCTCCTAGGATTGCATGGCATAATATAAACAAAGGTTTGGAGTGACACTCTGCTACTTGTGGAGAAAATCTCACTCACCGGGCGAGTGAAGTTTTTTCACAAATAGCTCTCTATTTCAATTTGTGTAGACATATCCTATGTATGCTATATATCTGATTCAATTTTCATTTGCTTGGTATACAAATTGGACGAGAAAAAATTGATTTCTAGTTAACTCACTGACCATCGTGCCGTGTAGGAAGGGAAGTAGCTGTTTCGACTCTTTTTTTTGTGAATGATATGCACGTACCTATCAATAGAGAGTGTTTTCATTTATTTTTTTTATTTTACTTCTTCCATAGAAGTTTCAATGCTTTTTTTTTCATACGGAGGAGAAGAGAACCTAAAAATATATCAAGATATCCGATGACTGGAAATGAGTAAGCCTCTGAAGAAGCTGGCCACTCGCGCTAGCGAAACGTCAGGAAGAAATTCCAAAGAACGACGGCCTTCAAGCCCGAAGAAAAGTGATTATACTAATAACCCCGGCCGCGAAAGCCTTAATCATTTTATTATCAACATTGCCATAATTTCAGTATCGTTCTATTCCACTGTATGATCTCCATCGGCAGTAAGAATGTGCTCTGATAATTCAAAACCACCTTTCTGTCTGTTCCTGATGTACAGATCGTGTTCACTTTCTCACACATCCGAAGGTTGAGACGTTTCACCGATATATTTTTGACCGCACGAAAAAGGAATTTGATAAATACAATTTTTTGTGTTTTCCGTTGTGTTATTTGCTTTGGTATGTGTCAGTATTGACCGTAAAGTATTTGTTGGTTTGAATGTTGTTCTAACATTATACCTGTTTCCCAGATATATAAGGAACAAATATTTATCCACCACAAAATAATGACATTCAAACAGTATGTATACATAGTTTTGAACATTTCACTTGGTCAAATGAATACATTTCGCCATTCAAATTCAAATTATTTCATCCAATCAGGATATGAAAATAATATGACAAACAGAAACGTGAATTCGCAATGATTTGGACCATCGGATCTTCCACCTTGAAAACAGTATTCAGATGGTATAGATACGGCGATTATGACCAAATTTGCATTGCGAACTATGAACGCGACTTAAGTCACATCATGTTATGATGATTCAGACGATAGCGACCTGCTAGTAGGCCTTTCAGAAAACAAGTCATCCTTGTAGACTGTTCGGAGATATTTTTTGAGAGATACAGGTGTATTGGAATGGACGAATCTTCGTGGATTTTGTTCATCTTTTTCAAAGTGGATCTTTCCAGACGTAATTTGAAGTAGTGAAACGCCCTTGATGAGATAGCAAAAGAGCCTGGGAGGCTTGATATATCTGTTCCGGGTCTGAGACGTATACACTCGTAACAGAACCTGAGGCGTTTCAGTTTTTCTCTATCACCAGTATCCACCAACAAGATAACAGATTGGTAGATCAACTGATGCACCACTGATGGTTTTTGGAAGGATCCAGTCCTATTAATCGGGAATAGATACTTTTTATATATCACATAATGTTCAATTATAATAATTATTCATATTTTGAGCCTGTATTATATTGATAACTTGGAAAGCAAGGACGACAAGTGATATATTCTTCATTCAAACTTGGAAACACATTTCAATGGACTTTTTACGAGCAGAAAAGGTATATAATTGAAGAAAAGATGACTGAAAAAAAGCTTGTAATATTTGAAAATAATGTGGGAAGCAGAAAAAATATATAATTTTCTTCAATTTTGATATTTGACGCTGATATAAGTTTGAAATGATCTTTTTGGTTATAATTACACGACTGCATAAAAATTACCGATAATTTTGCCAGAAAGCGTGAAATCTAAAAATTGCAAGTTTATTTTCATATTTTGGCGAAAGTGCCCAAGGGCTCTTTTAAAAAATATGAAAATAACCGAATGCAATTTGTATAAGATATCACGCTTGAATGCAAAATCATCTGGTCATTTTTATGCCCGAATGTAGTTCATTGGAATATTTCACCAATAAAGAAATTCTCGAGGAAATGTTATTTTTTGTTCATTTATACTTTATAGATTGTATGGAGCACTCACCAAAACGCGAAATGTTTTTCTATTTTTGAAGTCTATCTGACATTTATTTGTGTTGTTTACTGATGTCTAGCGATACGATTTCAAATGTGTTGTTATGGTGACTTGATACAATGCAATTACCGCTGTAAGTTTTCGATAATTGCATTGCTCTTATGGGATATTTTATATAAGAGGGAAATATTCCATGTAGTTCTAATCGATAGTCCAAGACCTTCAAGTTGAGAATCAAAATATAGAGGATGCATTCATGAGAAAATTCACATTATGATAATCAAAATACTGGTAAAGATTCCACAGTGATATGGAATCAGTTCGAAATAAGTCATTTGAAATGGTTTATCCAGTATACATTATTGATTTTGGTGAATTTAAGGGTGTTTTGAGGAACTGATCTTCCTTGCGCGGTGGGCACTGAGACAACATTTGTAGGAAATTTCTTCACAAATAGAAATAAGTTTGCATTTAAATCTTAGTCACCAGCATAACATTTCATTCACGAACCTAGGCAGGGCTTTCTCGCTTACAGGCTATATTCAGAGCTCCAATAAACGAGTAACATAATTTATTCATATTCCCACCGACCAGTGAAAGGAAGAATTATCGCCAAGCGAAACAAGCTACTCTTGGTTCGAGAATGGAATACTTTTCTATGAATGCTTGGTTGACGTTCCATGTGAAAGTACACAAATTGAAAATGGAAAGTGACTTAATAATAATGATATAGTGATTGTAGGTGAAAAATAATAATTAATACAAACTGGAGTGTAGCTGTTTTGAATTGACTCCCTTCTGGTAAACGAAACGAACATGTATGAATGTATATACTTATGAACAGAAACTATTTGCTTTTTTCATTGCGATCTCTTTCGTAGACATTTTTTATTCTTTCAGAATGATGTGAAAAAAAGTAGGAAATCAATCCCTCTAAGATTAATAGGTACAGTATTTTTCTCCAGACTTACAGGACGTTGATATTATATAAATGAGATTTCTCTGACTCTGTTTATTGTTTCAAAAATGAAATGAATTGTGTATGAATGTATATACTTATGAACAGAAAGTGTTTGCTTTTTCCATTGTTATCTCTTTTGTAGACATTTTTTATTCTTTCAACATGATGTGAAAAACAAAAAGTCGGAAATCAATCCCTTTAAGATTAATAGGACAGTATTTTTCTCCAGACTTACAGGACGTTAATATTATATAAATGAGATTTCTCTGACTCTGTTTATTGTTTCAAGAATGAAATGAATTGTGTATGAATGTATATACTTATGAACAGAAAGTGTTTGCTTTTTTCATTGCTATCTCTTTTGTAGACGTTTTTCATTCTTCCAACATGATGTGAAAAACAAAAAGTCGGAAATCAATCCCTCTAAGATTAATAGGACAGTATTTTTCTCCAGACTTACAAGACGTTAATATTATATAAATGAGATTTCCCTGACTCTGTTCATTGTTTCAAAAATGAAATGAATTGTGTATAAATGTATATACTTATGAACAGAAAGTGTTTGCTTTTTTCATTGCTATCTCTTTTGTAGACATTTTTCATTCTTTCAACATGATGTGAAAAACAAAAAGTCGGGAATCAATACCTCTAAGATTGATAGGTACAGTATTTTTCCCCAGACTTACAGGACGTTAATATTATATAAATGAGATTTATCTGACTCTGTTCATTGTTTCAAAAATGAACTACAGCTTGTCCATTTCATGTTGGCACGGAATTAATGACGTATATGCGCGGTCTTGCGCGGCAGAGAGCACTTGACGGCTGAAAGTATAATCGGAGGCAAAAACTTTTCTCATTTTCATTACTGGGTATGTCGAAATAAAATTCAAGTAAGTGTTATGTAAGTTATGAAGAAATCTTTAAGGCATAAATATTTCTTTATGGATTAGCTATAAGAGGAAGGAATAGTTGAATTCTATACAAAACTTGTTTTTTTGCAAGTGGATTAGTAGGTACTAGAATTATACTAGGTGAGTATTAACATGAACATATAATATCTGTTTTTTTCTTTAATGTTACTTATGTTGACCATGTATACAGGGATATATTTATATACTTCAATTTTTAGTTTTGACGAACAATTCGTACACCATTTTATAATGCCGAGTTTACATTGTCTAAGAATGTTTTCAGATTGCTCATTGTATTTCCAGTTTGAAATTGAAAACAAACGTATGGAAATTCCGCATTCTACATTTTCTGCACGATGAATGTATTGCATATCTCATATCGTCTGTTTGCGTTCTTAAGCCCATCCTTCTAAACGGTCGAGCAATGGAATATTGGACTCCGTTAATGTGCGTTCTACTGGAACCCATTCGACTGACTCAGACCAGCAACACGGTTAACGAGAGGAAACCGTTTTGTTACGAACTTTTTATATCTGTAACATGTCAACAGCCAGAATCAAAACTGAGAACCCTTCGGGTACATACTACTCAAGCCTGATCGTCTGAAACAGACGAGTAGCAGACATCACGGATAAAAACCATTGAAATTGAGGACAAAAATACTTTTGTTTCCTTGGAAGAGAAAACATTGCAATGCACAATGAGCAACAGCCAAGAGTTTCGGTTCAAAATTCAAATCTCGCTGATTCCTTTCAGCTGAAATTGTATTGGAGTAAGATTCTCTTTCGGTTAAATAAAGTTTTTCATTCAATGGAGGAGTGCTCTATAGGTAACGTCGTGAGTACAATCAACTTCAAAGAGATTTTTTCCTTATTATTGCTTCACATTTTATTTTTGTTCACCTATTCAAATCCTCCTCAAATTATAAATTTCAGTGTTTATTAACTGTACATTTTAATTCTTTGGATTTCATTGTTTTCATTTTAGTTTAGTGGCTAGTTTCTCAACACAATCATGGTGTCGAAAATGCAAGGCTCTGACCATTCTGTGCCTTCTCCATTTCCTTTGCTATCCTGTAGACAGTGCGTTTACTCACTCCCCTAGCAAGAGAAACTCTTTCATAATAGTTTTGGAGTGCTTCAGCTGTTATAGGTTGGTTTGCTTCAGCTTCTACACGCATGAAATTCAAAAGATTGCCTACAATTTCACGACTTTGTCCGCGTAGCACTTTCCCCTTCATTCTCGACATAGGTAAATGCCATAGCGAAATTAGGAAATACTTTTATAATTAATTATCACAACTATAGGTTATGACAACCAATATCATCACGATTCATTTTTTCAATCTCAGCCACCTTCAAATAATTTAAAATGATTTTCAGACAGGACTCACAACACAACGAACAAAACGAAACGAAAATCTCCGATTCAAATGAGACAATGCCGTAATATTAAAGATAATGCATTACGGCGACTTTGTTATCACTCATTTCACGACGACTTGCTTTCAAATAGGTATATGTTTGAATGCGAATTTCAATGTCAGAATATAGAAATAACTCATATTTTCCCATTATTCATTTGATATATTCAGCATAACGTAACACGATTCAAGAGGGAAACATTATTTATAATTATTCTCATAATTATTTATCATTCATTGAATCTATCCGACAATCCTCGAGTTGATCTTATGAATTCAACACAAATAGTGCGTAAATTCAGTCCTGTGCCACTTCGTCAATTTCATAATGTACTTATCATATTGCGTCCCGTCGCCGTTTCTTCAGCCAAACTTATTCTACTTATTTCTACTTTTGTCACGATCTGTACCTACAAAAACGTATCAGTGCGCAACTGGAGAGGCGGAGTTACCGTGCCAACCAGAAATGGATAAGCTGTAAATTGTGTACGAATGTATATACTTATGAAAAGAAAGTGTTTGCTTTATTCATTGCTATCTCTTTTGTAGACATTTTTTATTCTTTCAACATGATGTGAAAAACAAAAAGTCGGGAATCAATCCCTCTAAGATTAATAGGTACAGTATTTTTCTCCAGACTTACAGGACGTTGATATTATATAAATGAGATTTATCTGACTCTGTTCATTGTTTCAAAAATGAACTAAATTGTGTATGAATGTATATACTTATGAAAAGAAAGTGTTTGCTTTTTTCATTGCTATCTCTTTTGTAGACATTTTTTATTCTCTCAACATGATGTAAAAAACAAAAAGTCGGAAATCAATCCCTCTAAGATTAATAGGTACAGTATTTTTCTCGAGACTTACAAGACGTTAATATTATATAAATGAGATTTCTCTGACTCTGTTAATTGTTTCAAGAATGAAATGAATTGTGTATGAATGTATATACTCATGAACAGAAAGTGTTTGCTTTTTTCATTGCTATCTCTTTTGTAGACATTTTTCATTCTTTCAACATGATGTGAAAAACAAAAAGTCGGAAATCAATCCCTCTAAGATTAATAGGTACAGTATTTTTCTCCAGACTTACAGGACGTTAATATTATATAAATGAGATTTATCTGACTCTGTTCATTGTTTCAAAAATGAACTAAATTGTGTATGAATGTATATACTTATGAAAAGAAAGTGTTTACTTTTTTCATTGCTATCTCTTTTGTAGACATTTTTTATTCTTTCAACATTATGTGAAAAACAAAAAGTCGGAAATAAATCCCTTTAAGATTAATAGCACAGTATTTCTCTCCAGACTTACAGGACGTTAATATTATATAAATGAGATTTCCCTGACTCTGTTTATTGTTTCAAAAATGAAATGAATTGTGTATGAATGTATATACTTATGAACATAAAGTGTTTGCTTTTTCCATTGCTATCTCTTTTGTAGACATTTTTTATTCTTTCAACATGATGTGAAAAACAAAAAGTCGGAAATCAATCCCTTTAAGATTAATAGGACAGTATTTTTCTCCAGACTTACAGGACGTTGATATTATATAAATGAGATTTCTCTAACTCTGTTTATTGTTTCAAGAATGAAATGAATTGTGTATGAATGTATATACTTATGAACAGAAAGTGTTTGCTTTTTTCATTGCTATCTCTTTTGTAAACATTTTTCATTCTTTCAACATGATGTGAAAAACAAAAAGTCGGAAATCAATCCCTCTAAGATTAATAGGACAGTATTTTTCTCCAGACTTACAAGACGTTAATATTATATAAATGAGATTTCCCTGACTCTGTTTATTGTTTCAAAAATGAAATAAATTGTGTATAAATGTATATACTTATGAACAGAAAGTGTTTGCTTTTTTCATTGCTATCTCTTTTGTAGACATTTTTCATTCTTTCAACATGATGTGAAAAACAAAAAGTCGGGAATCAATACCTCTGAGATTAATAGGTACAGTATTTTTCTCCAGACTTACAGGACGTTAATATTATATAAATGAGATTTATCTGACTCTGTTCATTGTTTCAAAAATGAACTAAATTGTGTACGAATGTATATACTTATGAAAAGAAAGTGTTTGCTTTTTTCATTGCTATCTCTTTTGTAGACATTTTTTATTCTTTCAACATGATGTGAAAAACAAAAAGTCGGAAATCAATCCCTCTAAGATTAATAGGTACAGTATTTTTCTCCAGACTTAAAGGACGTTGATATTATATAAATGAGATTTATCTGACTCTGTTCATTGTTTCAAAAATGAACTAAATTGTGTATGAATGTATATACTTATGAATAGAAAGTGTTTGCTTTTTTCATTGCTATCTCTTTCGTAGACATTTTTTATTCTCTCAACATGATGTAAAAAACAAAAAGTCGGAAATCAATCCCTCAAAGATTAATAGGTACAGTATTTTTCTCGAGACTTACAAGACGTTAATATTATATAAATGAGATTTCTCTGACTCTGTTAATTGTTTCAAGAATGAAATGAATTGTGTATGAATGTATATACTCATGAACAGAAAGTGTTTGCTTTTTTCATTGCTATCTCTTTTGTAGACATTTTTCATTCTTTCAACATGATGTGAAAAACAAAAAGTCGGAAATCAATCCCTCTAAGATTAATAGGTACAGTATTTTTCTCCAGACTTACAGGACGTTAATATTATATAAATGAGATTCATCTGACTCTGTTCATTGTTTCAAAAATGAACTAAATTGTGTATGAATGTATATACTTATGAATAGATAGTGTTTGCTTTTTTCATTGCTATCTCTTTTGTAGACATTTTTCTCTCAACATGATGTAAAAAACAAAAAGTCGGAATTCAATCCCTCTAAGATTAATAGGTACAGTATTTTTCTCCAGACTTACAGGACGTTAATATTATATAAATGAGATTTCTCTGACTCTGTTCATTGTTTCGAAAATGAACTAAATTCTGTACGAATGTATATACTTATGAAAAGAAAGTGTTTGCTTTTTTCATTGCTATCTCTTTTGTAGACATTTTTTATTCTTTCAACATTATGTGAAAAACAAAAAGTCGAAAATCAATCCCTTTAAGATTAATAGGACAGTATTTTTCTCCAGACTTACAGGACGTTAATATTATATAAATGAGATTTCCCTGACTCTGTTTATTGTTTCAAAAATGAAATGAATTGTGTATGAATGTATATACTTATGAACATAAAGTGTTTGCTTTTTCCATTGCTATCTCTTTTGTAGACATTTTTTATTCTTTCAACATGATGTGAAAAACAAAAAGTCGGAAATCAATCCCTTTAAGATTAATAGGACAGTATTTTTCTCCAGACTTACAGGACGTTAATATTATATAAATGAGATTTCTCTGACTCTGTTTATTGTTTCAAGAATGAAATGAATTGTTTATGAATGTATATACTTATGAACAGAAAGTGTTTGCTTTTTTCATTGCTATCTCTTTTGTAGACATTTTTCATTCTTTCAACATGATGTGAAAAACAAAAAGTCGGGAATCAATCCCTCTAAGATTAATAGGACAGTATTTTTCTCCAGACTTACAAGACGTTAATATTATATAAATGAGATTTCTCTGACTCTGTTTATTGTTTCAAAAATGAAATAAATTGTGTATAAATGTATATACTTATGAACAGAAAGTGTTCGCTTTTTTCATTGCTATCTCTTTTGTAGACACTTTTCATTCTTTCAACATGATGTGAAAAACAAAAAGTCGGGAATCAATACCTCTAAGATTAATACGTACAGTATTTTTCTCCAGACTTAAAGGACGTTGATATTATATAAATGAGATTTATATGACTCTGTTCATTGTTTCAAAAATGAACTAAATTGTGTATGAATGTATATACTTATGAATAGAAAGTGTTTGCTTTTTTCATTGCTATCTCTTTTGTAGACATTTTTTATTCTCTCAACATGATGTAAAAAACAAAAAGTCGGAAATCAATCCCTCAAAGATTAATAGGTACAGTATTTTTCTCGAGACTTACAAGACGTTAATATTATATAAATGAGATTTCTCTGACTCTGTTAATTGTTTCAAGAATGAAATGAATTGTGTATGAATGTATATACTCATGAACAGAAAGTGTTTGCTTTTTTCATTGCTATCTCTTTTGTAGACATTTTTCATTCTTTCAACATGATGTGAAAAACAAAAAGTCGGGAATCAATCCCTCTAAGATTAATAGGACAGTATTTTTCTCCAGACTTACAAGACGTTAATATTATATAAATGAGATTTCCCTGACTCTGTTTATTGTTTCAAAAATGAAATGAATTGTGTATGAATGTATATACTTATGAACATAAAGTGTTTGCTTTTTCCATTGCTATCTCTTTTGTAGACATTTTTTATTCTTTCAACATGATGTGAAAAACAAAAAGTCGGGAATCAATCCCTCTAAGATTAATAGGACAGTATTTTTCTCCAGACTTACAAGACGTTAATATTATATAAATGAGATTTCCCTGACTCTGTTTATTGTTTCAAAAATGAAATAAATTGTGTATAAATGTATATACTTATGAACAGAAAGTGTTCGCTTTTTTCATTGCTATCTCTTTTGTAGACACTTTTCATTCTTTCAACATGATGTGAAAAACAAGAAGTCGGAAATCAATCCCTTTAAGATTAATAGGACAGTATTTTTCTCCAGACTTACAGAACGGTAATATTATATAAATGAGATTTCTCTGACTCTGTTCATTGTTTCAAAAATGAAATAAATTGTGTATAAATGTATATACTTATGAACAGAAAGTGTTTGCTTTTTTCATTGCTATCTCTTTTGTAGACATTTTCTATTCTTTCAACATGACGGGAAAAACAAAGAGTCGGACATCAATTCCTCCAAGATTAATAGCTACAGTATTTTTCTCCTGACTAACACGACGTTAACATTATATAAATGGAATATCTCTGACTCTGTTTATTGTTTCAAAAATGAAATATCTTGTGTATGTCTGTTATAATCATGCGAGTTATTCTCCTCGCTCTGAACCGTTTCATTCCGTATATTCGGATATAAATTCTGATATAAAAGTTGATTTATGCAAACGAGCGATGTATTCATTAAACGTAAATTATTCAATTACTCTACGTGATAACACCGTACCGTTGTTGAATTATTAAAAGACAAAAAAAGATATCTAATCTATATTTGAAACCCGGAGCTCAAACGAATGAAAACTTCCGCAGGAAGCGGAACGTAAATACCGTTTTTATTAAAACTGAATTCGTGTAGACACTGGAGATACGCCAAACAAATTATTTAATAGTTTTACGAATAAGCCGGTTGAAATTGAGGGATTATTCTCAGATTGGAACCATGAATAATATCGAAGAAAAATATTTAAAGTGGCTCCAACGGCCGCCCCGAGTATTTCGACTTTTGATGATTCATTCATCCGAACAGACATGGTATTTACGAGCAAATACTCATACAGGGCAATGAATCCTTTCTGTGAATTCAATAAAATGCATTTCACAATATGGAGCATTGAAGTTCGAAACTTGAGAAGAATTCCCTAGAATCACTTCGACACATAAACAGGGACTTGAACAAATTGTTCTAAAATGTTCAGCATTCTTCTCATTAAACTTGGGATATCATTATAGTGCATGGAGTATTGTTCTTCATATTCTTTGTTATTCATGGAATTGATGGAAGGCAACTTGAAGGGCTCAAGGCATACATTGCTATGACTATCAGTCAGCACTCGAAGACGATTGCGGATACCAGCAATCGAAACATTGTGAGTACACTCAACTTGAAACTTGGTTTCAAAATTCATCCATTTCTCATCAAATTTTTTTCAATACTTCACATTCGATATCTCAATTTTCTTGTGACACTTATATTTCATTTATTTGATCATTTACATTTTTTTTACTAATATTTCATATTCCATATCTCAATTTTTTCTGCCACAACATTATTTTCTTCGATCAATCAAACCTTTCCTTTTTATTTCCGATCACTGATCCATTTCAACTTGTTTTTTGGATTTGATTACTTTATTTGATTTGTATTTTTATCCTTTCGTTCTTAGCAACAGGTTTCAATATATAATAACAATATATATTGTTCTAAAATTGTTCGTTCCGTTAACCAGCTGACGAACGTCAACCCTCAGAAGTCGAAACTTGTGTGAGCAATGGATCAACGAGGCCTTACCTTTTAACGTGCGATTACCCAGCACGGTGGCCCGGCGAGGATTCGAATCCCGGCCTTCCGCTTGATAGGCAGATATGCTAACCACTTCACTACCGAGACCACAATATATAATAATATAGACAATGAAAGTCCGAACCATTACCATTTCATTCATTTTGGGTTTTCTTCAAGTGATACGAAATAGCTTGTTTGTCAAGTAACAAGTGCAAGTAATCGCAGTAATAATTTCTTTATATTCTAAAGCCAACGAAGAGGTCATGGGCTGCTATGAATAATGGTGTCCATCAAAATGTTCTGACAAACAATGTTCTACTTTTCAATAATGATTCGTATGCAATTTATGCAATAAAGTATCACCGAAACGAGCGGAGTAGCAGTCAACTATCAGATGTTACAGTAGTCATCATACTCTCTTATATTTGGCCAAATTAATAGAAGAATGCTGGTGTTATTAGGAAAAAATCTATTTCATATTTTTCAGTCATATTTCCTTCTGAACTACTCTGATAAAATATGTTCAACTCCAGTCCAGCTTATTCATCATGAAGAAAAAAATCACGTAATACAATATTCTAAAACTTCAAAGTCAAATGGTCAATGAATACTTTTTTTGACGAAAATCAACAAAACATAGACGGCTTTGGCCGACTTACCTGAAGACATTTCCACTTCAATTTCATCCTAGTTACCTATCCTAGCGGAAAAAAATCCAAAAATACGCTGGTGACAGTGTAAAAAACACGCTTTGAATGGCTAAAAAGCACTGTAATGGAATTTTTACTTCGAATACCACTAACGTGCTTGAATTATATTTCCGGATTTTTTTTTCGGCTCGGGATAATTTTCAAAATATTCATGAGCAAGAAGAAATTTTCAAATTTGATTCAAATACGCGTGGTAGTCGGTGGGAGAATATCACACCCTACCAACCAACCTAGCGCACTTTTGTGTTGGAACGTACGTTGGTATTGATGCAAGGCATTGAATCTTATCACAATGTCGATTCGGACATCTGGCAAGGATTTCAGTTCAGAAATGAGCACTCATCTCGATTCCACCTACAGCAAATACAACCCAAAATTTTTATTAATTTTAGGTTCACTCGATTCGAAAAATACGAATTCTCGGCAAACATTGAGGAAAATAAGTATCACGGAATAAATTAACGCCCTAAAAGGCCAGTAATGCAAGGAAAAAACAAGACTTGACAAGATCCGTACTCTGAGCAGCAAAGAATACATACCTATCTTCATTTTTAATCACAATAATAGATATAGAGAAGTGTTGAGGTGGCACGTAAATGAAGATGTGGCTCAATATTGTATTTTCATTAGTCTGCTGAATTTCTCTTGTGCCGAATTTGTTTACTTCTGCTCAGATTGGGTGAGTGACATGATATGTCCAACGGAATATTATCTGCTAATGTCAAAAAAATTTCACTATGGATCGCTGTAGGTACTCCTACGGGATTTTTTTTTCAATAAAATACCCGAGTTGCTACGATGAAGCGAAACAAAATACGCATTTCATTTGTCGGAAACTGTTGCTGTGAAATTTTCATTGTAATTTCCACAACTTCTACAGAATACCGAAGAAAAAATGTGAAATCAAAAGTTCTTGATATTCCATTTTCTCTGAAGGGCGTGAATAAAATCATCAGAAAAAAATCGAACTGTTGAAATTGAAAATTGAATGGATTTCCTGCATGCCTTTTCTCAGAAAAACCTGTAAATGTATTTTTGTTTCAGATTACTATTATTAATTCCACTACTTTGAACTTGGTTTCCTCGACGCCGCCACGGCTGCTCCCCTCTCCTTATTCAATCCTTATTCCGCCGTATATCCACGCCTGCGCTGGATTCGCATTTCTCCCTCAGGCCAAGCTGCTTTGACACGGAGATCATTTCAAAGTTAGGGATATCCATGCATTAAAAAAACATGTTTTTCAGAGTGGAACTCATAGTCTCGTTTCTAGATGAACCTGGACTGTAAACACAACAAATGAGTTTAAAAACATCGACTCTTATTCAACTCTTGAAAATCGTTCAATAACCTGAGGTGAACGCATTAATCTGCCTTTCCTGTCCTTATTACCAGCGTATTATATAACATTTGAAACGTCGCGTTGTGACGAGATGAAATTGAGGATCATCATTTGAAAGTTGATTGTAATTCAAATTACTGTCGTTTTCAAACAAAGCTGTATTATTTTCAAGAATCCTTTACTCTCAGATGGTGAAAAACAATTCTTGGATTTCGATTGCTGGAAGATATTTGTTGGTGATGAAGACAGAAATGGTAGTAATCCCGTAATTAACCATTTTTATGAGTGTCATAATAGTAGATAATGCTTCACTGATTATTGCAGTATATTTGAAAATTCAAATGTTCAGGAGTCCTGATTGAGACTATATCCTTCATGAAAGTTTCATAAACATATTCTCATAACCTACTGAGAATTATAATATGTGTGATCTTATTCTTGCAATATATGCGAAGAAGTTACAACAGAGGAAAAAATAGATCCGAAAGAGCAGAATTTCATACCTTCATTCAATATGAAGCAATTATCCGCTCTTTTATAGATATTTTCACGGTCGGTGCTCTTCTGAATGTCAAACGTTTCTCCCTTGTCAGTATCAATACGGATGACCCGTGCAGAATCACCACTCCTTTTTGTGAGCTTGCAGACCTGTCAAACCTCTCTGGCTCAGGGATCACTTTTTTATAGAACAGCTTAACTTTGGAACTACTTGCCGAGGAAGATTTTCCTGAGGTTCACAAATTCAAAAAATTTAAAGTAAATGTAAATTCATATCTGCTGTCACTTGATTGACATGGTATTCTTGTAACATTATACACGCTTCCCTTTCTTGTGAATCTGTATATATATATATATATATATATATATATATATATATATATATATATATATATATATATATATATATATATATATAAAAATAATAATAAATCTTGGAGTTGCAGTCTTGTACTGGTCTTTAAGTAAACTCTTTGTCATTTTGTCAAGCTTTCGGAAAATATTTATTTCCTTCCTCAGGACAACTACAAAAAAAGAATACATAAATGAAGAAAAACGATTGAATCTACTTACATAACTTGAGTAAATAGTGGAGATTAGCACCAAAAAAGGAATATAAAATAATGTAGAAATGTTGGACAGACAATGTAAAAAGATAAAATTTGAAGTATATGACAGATTCAATTTGATTAGGAAATATCAAGAATCTGTACTGGGTGTATTAGCATTACTATAATGTTTCGACTTGTCTCTGTTTAATTTTAATATATAAGTGTAAATTTCACTGAGATTATTGAGATCAGTTCTCTTATTTAAGCTCTTACCCTCTTCATTAATTCGTAACATCTCTAAAAAAGTTCTTTTGAACAAGTTATTCTCTATTTCAAGTATTTTTACATTTTCAAAACCCATTCTATGGTCCAATTGATTGACATGTTGTACCAATGCACAGGAATTTATATTTCTTTTACAATCACTTTTATGTGAAATTACCCTGCCCTTCAGGAGTCTAGACGTTTGACCAATGTATACCTTATCACAGTCATTACAAGGAATTTTATAAACAACATTATAATTTTGGGTGGTTTCGAGAGGGGTTTTTAATTTTGAGAAAAACTGACTAACGGTCTTAACGTTTTTTTGTGCTACTTTGATATTGGTACTTTTTAAGACATTGATCAATTTTGGTGTTAGTTCTCTAATATACGGCAAAGATCGGTATTTCACAATTTGGTTAGGATTTTCATGAGGAATATTTGATATTTCCGGAGGTGTATTAGTCCTTTCATTAAACAGTAATTTGTTAATCAAATGTCGTGGATAAGAATTTTCAATGAGAATATCTCTCAGTTCTTTTAGACACTCTAATCTCAAAGAAGGATGTGAAACTCTAATTACTCTTTGTTTCATGTTATCAATCATGTTGAATTTCATTTTCGTGGGATGATAAGAGTAATAATTGATAAATCTATTACTACAAATTGATTTTCTGTACCATCTGCTGATAATAGTATTTTCTGTAGTTCTAATGAGTGTCATATCTAAAAATGGAACACAATTGTTGGATTCTTCCTCCATTGTGAATTGTATATTCGGATCATAACTGTTAAATATTCTCAGTATTTCATCTGTTCCATTTCTAGGAACAGAAAGGATCAAGTCATCAACATATCTTTTGATAAATGGTAATTCGAAACTCAGTTTAGCTAAAGAATTTTCTAATAATTGGTCAAGTACGTAACTTGATGATATGGGTGAAATACTAGAACCCATTGGAGTTTCAAAAATTTGTTTATAATATTTTCCTTGAAAATTGAAATAATTTGAATCAAAAATAAAATCTAAAATATCAAAAAAAGTTTTTTTATCTAGTTTGCAATGTTTTGAGATTTCATTCCATTTTTTATGTAAACTTGTCTTAACTAGCTCTTTAGGTAGGTTGGTGAAAAGAGAAACTACATCAAGACTGATTATCACATAATTTGGTGGAAGATGTATATCATTGATGAACTCACTGAATGAAAAAGAATCTTTCACATTGAAAGGATTGTCTCTATTGTATGCATTGGTAAGAATGTCTGTCAATAATCCACAAAGTTCAGTATTTGGTGAGTTTATAGAAGAAATAATGGGACGCATCGAGAGAATGGGTTTGTGGATTTTTGGAAGTGAATAAAATCTAGGTGCAATAGAATTATACTTGTTGAATGATTTAATTCTATTTCACCTAGATTTTGTTCACTTCCAAAAATCCACAAACCCATTCTCTATATAATACATTCGAGCAAACATATGAAACATATTTATCTTTATATTTTTCAAAGCAATGGTAGAATATCACGCGAATATAATTATCCAGTCCCAAAGAATCACAAGAACAACGTTAAGAAAGTGAAATTAGGAAACTTCTCCGATTATGTAAAGCAATTTGTAATTTTGTTCATGATTCCATACGATGAAATTGGATGTGAATCATTAATGAGCAATTACAGCTTTTTCTATTGACTTATCCAAACCCACCGGAATGAAAACTCTATATACATAAGCTCTAAATTCATTATTGACAGAGTATTTCAAACCCTATCCATTCCGGGAATACAACGATGTGATCAATCAAACTTGCTTTATATTGGAATGAATTTTTCACAGGGCAATCAATCGTCGAATATGTAATCGATATTTCATTCCAACCGCAACCGTGCAACAGATTATCACTTTGGAAGATTGAGGGATTTTGTTTTATTCGGCGTTTGTTTCGTGCCAGATTTCATTGCACGCAATATGTGTTGGAAATGAAGAATCACCCTGTACCAACCTTTGAAGTTGTTGTCAAATTATAAAACAAAAATGAGTAGTTACTATTCATAATCAATCAATTGAATTGTAAAATAACTGTCAGTGTTTTTCGATTTTCGTTATTAAAAATACATTTTCAATTCCGATAACGCTTTATTCCAGTCCATTTCCTACATCATTGGCGACCGTGACAGGATGAAAAATAAGAAAATGGACAATTTGGTGATTATGAAGAAGAGTGAGCTTTTTTGAGACGGCTGCTGCGGCTGTTGGAAAAAGATGTAGGAGAGTTACAAACGTTTTTGAAGGAAGGACGAATCAATAAAAGTAATGTGACGACAATATTGGACCAAACAGGAGACAAGGTGAAGTTGGGAAGCTGAATACACTTTTTGGTGAAAATCGAAGGTTTTTGTATAAAGTGTATATTTAAATTTGATTCTATTGCAAAGCGCTTTCGACTTTCGTCATTATCAGTGCTAGCCTGGAAGTAAATACTCTGATTGAAAGGAGAACTATATGAAATTTTTTAAATTTTGAGGTTATGAAAATTATGAAACTGGGTAGAGTACTTACTCGTCAGGGTACAGGAAGCATCTTTGACATAAGAGCTGTATACATAGTAAAATTTTATTTATATAAAATTTATATAAAATTAATCTAGTTAAACCAGCACGCTTTTCGCTGGTTTAACTAGATTAATTTTATATAAATCACATTTTACTATGTATACAGCTCTTATGTCAAAGATGCTTCCTGTACCCTGACGAGTAAGTACTCTACCCAGTTTCATAATTTTCATAACCTCAAAATTTAAAAAATTTCATATAGTTCTCCTTTCAATCAGAGTATTTACTTCCAGGCTAGCACTGATGATGACGAAAGTCGAAAGCGCTTTGCAATAGAATCAAATTTAAATATACACTTTATACAAAAACCTTCGATTCAGAAGACAAAGGTTGGCATGTTGGAAATGAAGAATCATCCTGTATCAACCTTTGAAGTTGTGGTCAAATTATAAAACAAAAATGAGCAGTAACGGTTTATAATCAATCAATTGAATTGTAGAATAATTGTCAGTGTTTTTCGATTTCTGTTATTGAAAACACATTTTCAACTCCGATAACGCTTCATTCAGTCCATTTCCTACATCATTGGCGACCGTGACATGATGAGTATTAAGAAAATGGACAGTTTGGTGATTATGAAGAAGAGTAGAGTTTTTTTGAGACGGCTGTTGGAAAGAGATGTAGAAGAGTTACACACGTTTTTGAAGGATGGATGAATCAATAAAAGTAATGTGACGACGATACTGGACCGAATAGAAGACAGAGGTGGGGGTATGTTGGAAATGAATAATCATCCTGAAATCCTTTGAAGTTGTGGTCAAATTATAAAACAAAAATGAATAGTTACTGTTCATAATCAATCAATTGAATTGTAAGATAACTGAGAGAGTTTTCGTTATCAAAAACACATATTTAACTCTGATAACGCTTTTTTCAGTTAATTTTCTACATTATGTTTTGGAAATGTGAATATAATTCATTGAAACGTTTCACTTTTGACGATTCTATCATGAATGTATCAAATCTAATATGTTAAAATGTAAGCGAACCCATATTTGAAGTTTGCGTATCAAATAATTTGAGTGTATGATGATTTTTTGGATTGATTCACACGGAAGCCCCAAATCAAATTTATGAAAATTGTAGAAGCTATGAACAGGGCCTGCCAAAATGTCTGCACTATATATTTCTTAGAAATTTCTGATGAAAGTTGCTCGGTATTCAAAATAAAATAGACATTCAGAGTCAAACATTGAGATTTGCAAAAACAACCAAGATAAGAGAATATTTGTGAACGAGGTTTGAAACGGCTCCCAAATCGGAGCCGAAACGTCGAATACAAAACTCTAGATGTGCGACACACACACACACACGCACATATATGTATATATATATGTATATGTATATATGTATATATATATATATATATATATATATATATATATATATATATATATACATATATATGATTCCATTATTCCATTGAATGGGACGCAAAAAAAATCATCTGGAGAACACGAGAAAAAGGTTTACATATAAGATAACGTTGGAGTTCAATAGTATAGGTACATTAGTGCAAATTTCGAATAATAATGCCGACTTCTGACAAAATCGAAGAATCAGATATCAAGGTTCTGTTGCGAAAGATCATCAAACAGAATGACGACTTCAAAAATCAAATAAAGGAAACTATTGCTCAAGGAATAAATACACTACGAAATGAATTCACAAACAGAATAGCTGAGATACAAAAGGAAAACCAGGAACTCAAGAAGAAAAATGACGAATTGAACTCTGAACTTCTAACAGTAGGAAGAAGACTGAAAAATTACAATTCAGTTGTTTATGGTATTGAGGAAGGAATCAGTGAATCGGATGTGTACAGGATTGAAGAGAGAAGGGAGAACTTTCACCGTCCAATTGTCATGAAAGGTATCAGTTATAAACTAAGAAGCGGAATCCTATCGAATGTAAAGTTGCTCAAAAATACAGGCATCTTCATATCCAAAGACCAAACTACGGCGGACTATAATATTCAAAAAATCTTGAGAAATATTCTGAAATACAGCTCGTGACAAGAACCTGAATGGGTATATGAGGAAAAATGTCCTGGTTATCGAAGACACACAGGAAGATATATCTAAAAATCCGAATATCGTACAACAGCTCTTTATTTATTTCTCTTGGTTAAACATTGCAATATTTTCAAAAGTTCTTCATATCATATATGGAATATAATATGGAATGCCTCTCCAAGAACTTCACTTTGAGCAAGAGAGTTCTGTATGTTCTTGAAAATCGACCGAGATGAACTAGAAAAGATAAAAAAGAGGTGAAAAACTGCAAAGAAAAGAGTAGGTATCGGACAAGGCAATCTGCCTTTTTTTAAATTTTCATTAAATATCCAAATCTAGTATTTTCATAAACAACAAAAATAATTCAACAACGATAACAAATATTACGGACTTACTGTTTGTTCAATATAGTTCTTGTTATTTTTTTCCATGTATGTGTATATATGCGTGTACTCATTCAGTGATGAAATATTAACTCAAACTAGTTGTTGTGAAAACTGTGTTTTTGGAAACAGAAAAGTAAATAAAATTCTTAACTCTTATTCCGAGTATTATAGTTCTGACCCTCAAAACTACTGAATGATGACTTGATTTATGATTCCTTTGGAACAAGTACAAAATTGGGATAAAAATGGGACTATAAATTAAAGTTTTCTTTCACAATGTAGTCTCTACAGCCTGCCATCAGATCCTTCGATGATATTGATACATAACAATCATGTGACAAATCATATGAAATATCGAAGAAAAAACCTCAGTAAACAATCTTGGATACAAAAAGTATGTTATTGATAGGTGTCGATTCCAATAAATTGCTTTCGTTTATATGATCTACGGCTGCCTGACGTTGACAAATTCTCCCTTCCATATATATCAGGAATGATCTGGAGGGATATCGTTGTATTTTCCCGAACAGTAATAATATATTGAAAGGAAATACATCCTTCTGAATGGTCTGGAGTCCTGCTTCATATTTCTTTTCGATGACGATTATTGGAACCGTGCGCGACGACAGCGCCATTCACTTTCGTGGGACTTTTTCATTGTGCCTTATGGAGATTCCACGAAAAAAGGCGAATACTCACCAAAAACTTCGAGAAAACTTTCTTTCAATAATCATGGTTATTACATTCTTATATTGGACTAAAATATTGTTACTACACCCAAATTGCTCCTAATATATGAAAAATTTGTATTTATTGCATTAGACAAAGCTAAGTTAACTTGGTTGACAACAACTGACTGACAAAGTTGGACTAGAGCATATACATTACAACTAACGGACTGAGAGAAGACTTCGGAATAAGCAAGACAGAATACTTCAAGTATTGGGATTTCAAATTGAGTTGCCAGCGCCAAAGTGGCGATTTTGGTACTAAAGTTGTCTATTCAAGGTCACTCGTTGTTTGTCTACTTTTTCGTTGCTATGAAGGTTGAGGTTGAATGGATGAAGATGGAAGTATCGTTCTTTGACTAATGAGGAAAAAGAAAAATATATATTTTAATTTTATTCAGAATTTTGATGAATTTCCTGAAAGTAGAGTTTGTTGATTCATGTACCTATCAGGAAAATTGCATTTCAGACAATATTCAGTATATTCATATTATTGGCTGTGAAGTTGAATGCCGTTGGAATTCTATTTCAAAAGGAATACTCTGGAGGATACATGCAAAGTCTTCACACCATCAATCCAGCAAACTCCAGTGAATTTATTGACTGGGCTCATCATCAGAAGATATTTTCAAAAGTTTATGTTGGATATCAGTGTATATTGCTTCATTTTGAAGAGCCTACCTAACTATGTATACTGTGGAAATTTTGATGTTTTCTTATACTGAAGCGAGACATTCTTTCACCTTGTCCATACGAACATGCTTCTGTATGCTTGTACATGAAAGCAATCTGTAGATGGGTTGGAAAAATAGTTGTGGAGTACTTCCAGTTGTTGGTTTCTGTATTAGACGTGAACATGTAATGAATAAATGGACAATGTTCTTTGGAAGCAACAATACCAAATCAAATATAGAAAGTGGATAAACAATGAGATAGGACCTTCGATGTAGAAGTTCTTCCGAAAAAACTTTTTGTAGAGATCAATTACCCTAACACCAAATTGATATTTTTACACTCGACACACGTTTCGCTACCAAAGGTAAGCATCTTCGGGAGAAGTAAACTTATTGAGAAATCAATCAGAATAATTCGTAGTTATCAGGCGAAGTCTATGTTAAACTAAAATTAGATCGAAGTATATAAATAGTTGACCCTAGTCTTTACATTCAGTATCAGTTTCCTTCTCTTGAAATTACTGACTCTGTAAGCGAAACAAGCTTCAAGTGCAAAAAAAATCAGTATTGTGTTAGGGTATTCGGTCTCTAGAGAAAGTATAAATAGAAAGTGTAACTTTTCATCGATAACTCTTGAATTCCGTTTTTTTTGTTATGGTAGGTTGAATAAAATATTTACTGTGAATCAAATTTTTAAAACAGCTCTTTTTTGCACAATGGACCTGTGTGAATTGTATCTTTATTTTTCGAATACCTAAGGAAATAAATACGCTCATTTCTATATTTATTGACATTGAGGTAGGGTTATATACTCCTTGGAAATAGCTATATTGGCTTGTTTCTGAAAAAATTTGAAGGAATATTGTACTTTCAGAACCCAGTGTACATTATTTATTAGAAATCGAGGTTGAAATCTTGAATGAAATCCCTCATTTGATAATTTGCTGTACAAATTCATCCGAGTGAAATACCCCTCGAAAAATCATATCGAGTAAATTGATTTATGAAAAAATGAATAATTTTATTATATTATATAATTTCAATTTACTTCTTACATACACAGAAAGTTAAATACTGGGAAATCAGTTACAACAAATTTGAATATATAGGTGTAGAATAAAAATTTGATCCAGAATGAATAACAAATCAATTGTATACAAGAAAAATTTCTCAAGACATGCATTGTATTTCTCAATTGCTCAGGATATAACACTCAATGAAAACTTTGTGAATGAGCAGTTCAATTAGAAATCAATTCAGGGAAATCTTGTAATCGATTTTTCAATAAATAATAATTCTTCAGTGTATACCTAGGTGAATATGACTAGGAATGCACTAGATGCTCAGACACGAGTCTCCATAAAGAAAGGTTGGTGGGTAGTGCTCTTCAGATCTCTAGCCGTCTGGAAAGGTGAAAGGATTGTATGATAACATAAGCTGAGTGTTGTGGTTCATGACTGTTTCAATCAATTACATATATATCTATTATATTTTAGGAACATTAGGGAGCTGCATCTTTCGACCCATATCAATAGTTTTTTACCATATATCCATTATGTCCAAAGTATTAACTATGGTATTTGATACATTCTTGGATGTGAACTTGAAATTTCTTTCGATTCAAGACATACTTCAGGGTCAAAAGATAAGTTCTTCTTGTATCTTCCTGATAAGCTGGAATCGGCGAGCAGCGTCAAATTGAAACATTTGATATCAATGACGTAGATTACGTCAATGTTTGACCTTCACAGACAACTGTCAATAGACAACTTTAGTTTGTCAACTGCCACCAGATAACGTATAGCTCAGCTTGAAATCCCAATAACTTCGAAGCGAATTCATTCCTCGGTGAAGCAGAGAAAGAGGAGTTTTGAAGGATAGAGTAATTTAAGTATAAAGTTGTCATTATGTCCTTCGCAATATCTGCTCACTGGTTTTTCTCTCTAATGTATTCCGCATCAAGCTACGTGAGAAACTGTCATAATGGCCAGTCCATTATTGTAATGTCTCCGGAATAGAGTGCGGCGTTGTTACGTCTCGTCAAATATCAATACACGCTGTCTTAAAAAAAATATTATCATTTATAAATATAAGTAACTTGATCTGCATTTGGTAAACGAATAAACATTGAACCTTATTCACCTATCTAGCACATTTCTACATATTCAGCAAAACGTTGAAGCATTTTTCATTGAATACTTATAATGACCTTTTCAGCATCTTCAGAATCAAAGAAATATTTGAACTGCTTGTGGTGGATGAAAACATCAATCAGAAATATTTCTATAGAAATAGGACGTGTTTCTTTCATAAAGAACTGTTATTATTTGACGCAGCAACATTTTGGGGTAGATTAGAAATCTGTCCTTCTATATTTGTATAGATTTCAAGATTATTTCCAAATCTTTTCAGATAGTGGCAGGTTGGTAACCCGATAAACTGCGAATGAAAAATTATTCTTAGTAATCGAAAACACTTTCGTGAAACATTTTCTTTGTTCATCTGGACAAATATTTGATACGAATTTGATACGCAGACAGAGATTACTCCCTGTAGAAATACTCTGCTGTTTTGACTTTCTCATGTAATTCATATTAACTTTCTCGTCCTCTGTAATGAAACAATTGGGAAGCGTGTTTTTCAGTGGGGTATTTAAGTTGCTTTCTTCATTCAACTCTGGAGCAATATCATATGGAACTTCTCACTACTATTCTATTCGAAATTTTTCGGGTTTCAACGTGAAATTGCCGTCGTTACCTTTCAGGTATTGACGGTAGCTTGACGCCTCCAAGAGAAATCTCCGACACTCATTCAGAGTGAAGTATGCACTTAAATGCAATACCATCAGAAAATGATTCTTTGTGGTAAAACGGTTCGTTGTTGATGTGGCTTTGTCTCTCATCAACCGATAACTCCGAGCAAACCCAAATAACAGCATCATCTTTCAAACATGTCTCGTCTCTCGTCTTATGGCTTTAGTCCAATATTTGATTAAAAAGTATTGTTCCATGGAATAGCATCGATGGAGAAATATCACACAAATGTCAGTAAAGTCAAAACTTAACGGTTCACGGTACATATGGTCGTATTCCGAAAGTGACGGTACTACAAAAATGCTCGAATCGCGCTGTATTCGATTCCATTACCCCTACCACGTACTTCGCACGGTTCCATTTGCACCGAAACCAATCATGAACTGGAAATTTTTTGAAACCCCTGGATCATTGTTAATTTGATCAAGAGGTATTCTTTCCAATCTGAGAGCACGATACATACATATTGAATCAATAATATTGATCTAGTTATAATCCTTCGGTATTCTCTCACACAACAAAAAAAATGTTGTATCAATCGAGAGATGAAGTTTCATGATTGGAGGTTGTAACCACCAGGAAATTCCTCCATTGGCAATTGAGTTATATTCCAATCCAAGATTCAGTGCATAGACAGAATGGTTAGAGCGGGATCACCTCTTGGTCGCTGAAATCTGCAATGGTCGAATGACCAAAGAACTGTTAAACAGCATTGCAATAATATTTTGTCTTCATTGCGGCCCTGCTGAAAAATCACATTCGCGTGCTTGTATTTAGTGAACCATAGATTGGAATATACTTGAGGTCAGCAGCTTTACCATAAGGTGAAAAGTAAACTGTTGAAAGTATCCAAGAGGAATTCAGGCCCTTCCTGACAAACATTTGCCTCGTCTTCATATAACGGACATATTTTTTTTTAGAAAAGTTAATGCGGTGTCAACGAAAGATTCAATAAAGGTAAATAGTCTGGGTTGAGTAAGGTTAGGTTGGGTAAGAAATTATGAATGGTAGAAACAACCCGAAGTAAATATTTTGGATTGATTGAAATAGCTACCGAGCAAACATCAGACAAGAACAGTTAATTCCTATAGAAGTAACTTTGCGACTCAATGCGATATATATTCTGAACTTCCTTGGTAAATACTCATTTTTCATCTATGAGTGCTCGCACTATCACTTCCAATGGGAAGTGGAATATTATTGCATAGTCAGAGGTCGATTTTGTTTTCTATGTGGAGTTATTCTGAATTCGTTATTAGGAAGTCGCCTTGAATCCTCTATTATACTTTCCATTATTATTTTTCAACAGTGATCAATTATCGAAACATTAAACTGATATCACTCTCGCTCGACACACATATTGCTAACCATGTCGTTTTCAGAGGAAAACATTCATGCTCTTCTCTCTGAGGTACTTGATCGGTTATTGATATCTTTCGAAATATTTTACCTTCACATCAGAGGTTCCGACTCACCGATGAACACTCCCTATGTCTAAAATTTCAAGTGATCGATTTCATAGACATTGCTTTGCATTTTACGATTTATTAGTTTCCAACCCCTAGAAATGAATAAAGCATCTAGTGAAAACTGAAATTATATATAATTCAACACAGTAGGTATTGAGACAAAACAAAAAGTGAAAAAAAGCACTTCAGAAACAATTATAACAATAAAAAAGAATATATTCGAAAAATAGATGTATATATTCCCAAATCTTCAGCTGTTTGGAATCGTTTCCTGATCTTCTCTTTTTCTGATAATCTGAAGTCTTCCTCTGTGGTACTTTGTTCTACAGCATCTGATATGGAAGAATACCGACTTGATAATCTTTATGAAAGATAATATAGAAACTCAATAACAATTAGGCAATCCAGAGACTTGTCAAATCAAAACCACACAGAGTGGATTCTCTCATAAGCGACCATGATAATGTAAATACTTTGTTTTGTAACTTCTTCTACTTATTTGTGTGTTTTTATTGCGGATTATCATTCATGCATCAGCTAATGTCTCTCAGGTGCATTGTATTTTTCTGAGTATTTCGTTGTGACAGGGATGAAGTCGTATTTTACTCTGTTCCTACTATTGTGAAACAGGTTTCTAATGAATTAGACGACATTTTCAGGTTCATTTTTTGATTATTCTATCACATGTCATCGAAGGGGGGTCTTATAATTATTACCTGTACGCCCAGTATACTCATTATTATGTAGTGTTGTGTTCCACAGCTGATTTATGACCAGCATTTCAAGAAAAAACAAGAAACATCAACTACAACGTTATTTTCACTACCAAAGTTCTAGCAACACAATGATATTCGTATGGCAAATGCTTGTTTGTGTGCAACAAAAGCCATTTTTTCACGATTTATGTATTGCCAAACAGATGTGACTGGTTTTATGAAATGAGGCTGTGGCAGGTTGAGTTGAGTAATAGTAGTAGTAAATTCAATTAATGGTATTTTCATACCACACACTACCCAATTATCAAAGCCACACCTCAAGAGCAGCGTGGTTATTCCCAAACCCTTTAACATCACACTAATCCACGATTGGTATCGTTTAGTGACTATTTGAATATCGAAATGCATTCATTATACTATTTAAATGATTATTTTTAGGGTTTGTAGTTGACGACACTTCTCTTCAACTTTTTTTATCACGGGCTTAGGTTTCTCTATGATATCTCGATGAATCGAAACAAAGGTGATTGATAAAAGAGGAAGTGTACTAATTTCATGGGTCTTGTTATTCTGCAGCACAGAACTCTATTTAATTTTTTCGCAACTAGCAATACTTTCATTTTCCAACATATTTTTTGCTGATTTCTTTGAAATTTTGTATTCACATTTCTGTGATTATTCACAAGATATTCTAGTATTCGAAAATGATACACGTGTTTTTCCATTATCAACTCGAATTCGAATTTTTTGAGTTAACCAGCAAATTATAGTTCAACTATGGTTGAAAAATTGAATAAGAACTGGTTGAATGATCTGGAGGTAAAATATCATGAAGGTAAGTGCAGCTCTCTTGTAACACAAACTTTTGTATGCACGTTATATAATATATGGTGAAGATGCCTTGATTGATATAATAAAAAATCGACAATATCCTCAAAACTAGAAAACATCCCATTGGTAATAATTCACAGAAGGTGCTGTCTTTCTTGTTGATGAATGATCAGTTCTGCTTCAGTTCAATGAGTAACAGGGACAATTTTTAGATGCGAAAGTTGATTACTTAAGCTATTCGAAAAAAGAAAGTTGATCTGTCGTGTATCCATACAGAAGGAGGTCACTGGGACTGAAGTTAGGAGAACGAGGTAGCCATTAATTGAATTCTCCTTGCCACATTCGTTGTAGATGATATTCACATATTATCTGACAGTCTATAAAAATTCTCATACGTTAGGAGGAGTACCCTATAATAGGGGAGCCCAAGCAGGGATTTCGGGATTTACTAAAGCGCGGCAGATTAATATATAGCTCTATATATATGGCCGTCCTTCAAGGATAAAGGAACAGATTAGAAAAAAAATTGATCATCGGAAATTCTCGAACGCGTCAGATTAAGGTCGAGCGTGACCTAAAGAAGGAGGAGGGCTACAAAGTTGTAAAAAAACGTCATCTCGGCATTTTTGAGCGTGTCTAATTTTACAAAATATATAATCTGACGATTTCCACAAGCCGAAATAAAAAAAATTCATTGATAAACTTTAAAGCTTGCAGCTACGTGATGCCTATATAGTCCCCTCTCCGCATTTTTATTTCTCTCTCACTCTTTCTCTTTCTATTGCTCTCTCACTCCGTCCCCACTCTGGTTTCTGTTGCCATGACGCCTTGACAGTTGATCACACAGACTCGTCGTGGCATGATATTGTTTACAACGAATATCCAACGTTTTAAAATTTTTAAAATTTAACTGCTTATAATTATTTCCTTATAAATACAAGTATTCTGAGCTCTTCAATAAATAAAGTTCAATGATTTAAAAAATAAAAAAAATAAATTAACAGAATAGGTAAATCCCTCCAGATAATCGTCAGATTATGAGACTGCAACGTCTAGGGCGTAAAGATGAACCATTTACCTATATCTTAATCTGACGCGCTTGTGTATATCAATATGGCGATTTTTTTTACATTCTAATAACGGCCGCGAGTCTGTGTCACATCCAAACTGTAAGATTATTAAATAAAAGCTTTTTTTAGGTTCACTCAACATTCACTCAAAAAATCTGACGAGCTCGAGAAAATATTTTTATTTTAATTTTCAACCCTTACGTACGACCACCCCCATCATGGAAACAATCAATCAGATTGACATACGTACATTTTTAAAAATATGTAGGACATAGACGATATCAATATCTGACGCGCTCGAGTATGTCCATGCAATAGTTTTTTTAATATTTTTGAAAATCTATATCCGCTTCCCCCACCGATGAAAAGGTATACATTATATAACATTTTTTTCTCTTTATCATCTAAGCTTCGCAACTTAATAGGTTCCTATGACGCTCGAGTAAATCCCAATTTAGCATCGTGGGCTCTCCTACTACTAAAAACATTTCTTCGTGTTACATGTTTGAGAGATTCATAAAATGAACAAAACATCGTGCAAGTGAAGAGTTTCAGACCCTTCGAAACAAGTGTTAACTTTTTCCATTTGCAGGAAAAAAAAATTCATCTGTACTAGGAAAAATAGATATGTCAAAACAGAAAGATTAAGCACAACGTACTCAATCAATCTCCTTTTCCTTTGAAATGCATCGTTTCACAATTTCCTCATTGAATGCTGACGGAATTGATGATCCAAGCAGTGAAAATGTTCAAAAAGTATGTACCTACCGAATCGAACCCTCATTACAAAAACATTCCGTGATGAAAATAGTTGCGGAAGAGATAGAAAGCGCACCGGTTCTGTTCGCCCGAACACCCGAAAGTATGTCTGATACAAATGGGCGCAGTTTATGTACCCGGCGGGTTGAAGCGGAATATAAATTGTTCATTGCTGTGTAAATTGGGAACTTCTATTTCATCCCATCCCCCGAATATCACACTTCGTCCTGACCACCGTTGCCCCGAACAATCATCAATTTTTTATTTTGATTACACATTCGTTATCCAACGATACCGCATTTGTTTGCCGCGCCGAGCTTCAAATATTTAACGTTTTATTTATTTATGAGAGCTCTGTACCGATATTATGGCCGTGGTGTCGTTGGCTATTATTGTGAATACCGACGCGTCGATTTAACCACGCATTTTGAGGATTTCAATTTTTAATGAAAGTGTAGTTGGTTGGCGTGAAAGGCTGGATGTTACGTGTTGTTGGTAGAATGAATTCATAATTGGGTACTATTAGGTTAGGAAAGTTTGGAAGTGGAAAAATCGAAACTATTGGCAGTACTGATTGAGATGCCAGCGCCATAGTGGCGTTGTCTAATTCATGGTCCCTCGTAGTTTTCGGATACACGACTAGCTATTTTGAGATGAGAGAAGTTTTGAGAAACTGATTTTTGTCAATTTCTTCTTCAAATCAATTTGAGAAGAATATAAAACGTCAATCAATGGAGTGAAAGAAAAATAATCAGCAAATACTTTCTGTTGATATGTGAATAGCACTGAACAGTTCATAACGTGGAACTCTTTGTGAACAATTTGATAGATGTAGCTGTTACAATGTTGTAGGAGATCATTCTGTGAAATTAGAAATGGAAATTCTTATAATTCTATACCACTTTTATTCGTACAGTTTGTTCATTTCACGTTGGCACGGAATTGATGACGTTTATACAAGAACATGCGCGGTAGAGGGCACATGACGACTAAAAGCATAATCCGAGATAAGAACTATTCTTATTTTCACTATTATATCGAAATGAGTATCGAGTAAGTGTCTATTGCTCATAGCGATAAATAGTCTATTCATTTATATATTTTATATCTATCAGAAAAAGTAAAATCATTAATAGTTCTTCATGGGCTAGCTATAACAGAAACGAAAAGAGTCGAATCAATACAAAATCTGTTTTTGTGCAAGTAAATAGGGAGGTACTAGAATAATCTTTGCTAGGTAGTTATATGTACATAATGCTTTTGTTTGTATACCGTCACTTATGTTAACCGTCTATACAGAGATAGCATACCAAAAACCTACGCACATGGATAGATACTCGCACGCACTATCGAACCACCATCCTAGCCAAAAGAGAGGAGTCGTATCTACCCTAACAGAACGTGCTCGAAGAATATGTTAACCAGGGCATCTGGAACATCTTCGAGTGACCTTGAGATTGAAAGGATACAGTGTACCCGAGATCAACAGAGCCATGAAACTGAGGAGTTCCACGGTTCAAAACAAAGAGGACGCGCAGATAGTTGCATGTGCTTATCTACCATATATCTCAAGTGTCGAGCATCGGTTCGATGTAGCCATTACCATGTGATAGAGAATGAAACTTCCTATTTTTATGCCACTTTCATTCATAACTAACGTTCCTTCACAGATATTATCTAACGAGAACAGTAAACTGACCTATTGTACAGTAAATATGGACTGAGAAAGTGACGTTTGTCGGCGTAAAAGGCTGAATGTTGTTTAATGTTACCTGTAGTTGGTGAAATCAATTTATAATTGGGTACCTATTGACATTATTGATTGATAGCGCCATGGTGGAGATTTTGGTACTAAGTCTTCTAATTCAAGGTCAGTCCTGATTTTTGGAAAAGAAGTAGGGAAGTTTTGAAGATCTGACTTTCAGATTTTCATTCTAGAACTCAATGTTCAAACTTCAATTGAAAAAGTGACACCAAATGATTAACAAACACTTCTGTTGATAAGTTTGTGAATGTGATTCACATATATTCGAATCATTCTCAATGAGAAAGAAGGAGTCGATGTAAAACAGCTTATTTCTTGCCTATATGGCGCTAATCCAAATTCAAGCACACTAATCTATACTAATGTTAGAAATGGGTAATCTTGAAAATGAATTCGTTCGATAAAAGAAACTCACACTGTTTAGGAGTGATATAAGCCATATTTTATAATTCGAACACAGAATTCAGTTGGAAAATGATAATATATATAAATCTAGTTGAAGAGAAGCGGGGACGATGTGATGCTTCACCGGCGTGCACTGACTGAATGGTTCGGTTCGATATCTATGCGGACGAAGTCGTGGCCAAAGGCTTGTCACAACGTCACGTAAACAGAATATTTTGCAATCGAATATCATTCACAAGGATTCATTTTCAAACCCAGATTATCTTGTAGAGCCCAGTGGATTCGATAATAAATTATAAAATTCTCCGACTTCAAACATCAAACAGTATCGAAAAATTCGACTTCAAGATAATCAACCTTGAATAAATTTGCATTTTAATGACCAGTTCATACTCATAACTACTAAACCAAGCCTCCAGTAATCATATCTAGAAACATAATTCATTCTGTGGAGAGAGGAAAATTTTGAGGAACTGGTTCTTGGCTATATTTTTCCGAATAAGTGAAAAAAGAACACATCATGTCAATCAAATACGTGATATCAAATAATAATCAACTAGTCTCCATCGATACTCCTAGTATATATCGTAGTAGCAGTGAATACTATTCAATGTAGGTATGGCATTATCATTACAAACGCTTTCGAATTCGATCGAAGTCTCAGCAAGTAAGCCTTGTTACCACCTCCCTGCGCCTAAGCCATTCCTTTGGAATAGGATGGCTTGTAGCCGACCCATCAAGCATAAAACGTGTTGGAGTCATTCCCAAATAAGGCAGAGAATAATTCACAAGAGAAAGATCTCTCTCTGCTCAGTTTAGGGACCTTTCGATTATGAGCCGAACGCACGACCACTCGCCATTTGATTTCAATGCTTGCACTATGATTCTTCCAGTAAGGCACTGTCACTCTGTACTCCTTGGGAGCAACATGGTAACTTGCAAACATTGTCGGTCAAGAAACGTGGCGGAGTCGTGCTCAAAATTGCATTTGGGATTGAATATTATCAGATTGTGAGGGACAGAAATTTTGAGGCGGGCTCTTGTTTGACACCAAATAGAAAAAAAAAAAGCTTCGAGGAAGGGGGATGCAAGTACACCCTATAATGTTACGTGGAGAACTCTCGAATGATTTTATAATCAGATTATATTTTCGAGAATATTGGTGTTATTCAAGCACTTTTCTTGTTTTTGAAGAGTCTTTCACTAAAATCTGAATGCAGATAGAATAGAGACAGATTGTGCTTGAGAAATTACCAATCTTTGAAAACGGTCAATTTTTTCAATCCAACCAAGTATTTTTGAGCGCTCTCGCAAAAGGATTCATCTCATCTGAAAGTTTCACCTGGTATCACCTGATGCTCATTTTGCTGTTTATCAAACAGTATTCAACTGCTTGTAATGAAAATCTTTCGGTATGCATATATGGAAAAAAATCAATAGTCCCCCGCCTTGAATTCTCAAACAACATTCACTATTTTTCAATGTCAATCAATATCCGAATTGGGGAAATGCCCACGAATTGATTGTTTGAAAATATCTCAAGTCAAAAATATCAACATCCACTTGATATACGAACGGGAATTTTTACGGCTGGAGATAATTGATTCTGAGATGAGAAAATTGCGTGTTACCTGATAGATTTTGATAATGCCTACCACAGCTGTAGGCGAAACGTCAGGAATGAAAACATGTGGACCACGACAAACAAACCCGGATACTACCCCAGATTCATCCACTTGATATGTTCACTAACTTTTCATTCATTATATCAATCAAAACATATTGAGCAGTAGAGAAGATAGTTATAGTATCTTGTAACATGTTGCTATAAGCAGATGAAATTTACCTGCAATTACTTTCTACCAGAAACATGCAATATTGCAGTTGGAGGTCCAATTATTCCTAGGTTTCTCAACCTATTTTCATTCGTTTTCGAATTTTGGTATAGTATTAACACCTTCATATTGATCATTCAATTACATCGACTTTGGCCAACAGCCATTATCAAGATGTCGCTCTTTCAACAAATCAACCCAGTAGATACCTGCTTCACAAAATATCACAAATAAAATCTGATATTATCCTCCGGAAAAATTCTCTTGAAACCTTTCTCGATGATTTTCCAACTTCTGATACAAATTCAAGGAACATATAGTTGCGCGAGCGAATTTTCATCAGACCCGTTTTCTTTACCGAGTACATGCCGAGAATATCAAATTGGAAGATCAAACGTTTTGCTTTATTTTGCCGAGATCAAACGCAAACAGCGAATTGATTGTTCTTAAAAGATAACCAATGCTTTGTTGTCAGTTATATATATTCAATGGCCAGGAAAGCTTCACAATGTTGAACAAGGGATCAAAGGGCATTGTCTTGACTATGATTATTATTATTCCACCGAAATTAGTTGTGAGTGTACGAGCTTGTTGGTGGTGGATGTGGTATTTTCAGATATCACAACAGTGAACGAGAGGATATATTGAACAATCGCGATACAATTGTGGTCACAAGATGGTTATTTGGCAAATGTTTGCATACGATGAGAATCTCAATGTACAGGGTGATGACTTTGATTGTTGTTCTAAAATTTTTCGTTCTGTTAACCAGCTGACGAACGTCAACCCTCAGAAGTCGAAACTTGTGCGAGTAGTGGATTAACGAGGCCTTACCTTTTAACGTGCAAATACCCAGCACGGTGGCCTGGTGGAGAGATGATCACTTGCATCACCCAAATAGCACACGACGTCCTGAAGACGAACCATTTATGTCCTAGTTACGTCGATACGTCCCGGGACGTATAGGAGACATTCGAAGAACGTACATTACCGGATGTACCATGTTTATGCTGGTTAGACGTCCCATGTAGGTACATACTTGGTCCCGTTCCAATCGGAATGTAATAAAAACGTACATGCTTGGAAGTACTATGTACGTACTTTATTAAGTGTCCCTGATACGTTTACATTAACTCCTCTTCAGGTACGTACTTTTCGGAATGAATTAGGGACATACCAATGACGTGTTTTTTTCTGAATCCCATGTACGTACTGCTCAGACGTATCATTTACGTACATGTTTGGAAGAACTATGTTCGTACTATTTGGACCTTCCAGGTGCGTACATATTGAGTCCCTTTCAGATACGTATATTTCGAAACGTTTGCGGGACATAATAGTAATGACGTACATTTTTGGAAATCGTATGTACATACTATCTGGACGTTTCGTTGACGTACTTTTTTGTACATACTGTTTGGACCTCCCAAGTACGTACGGATTGGGTTCCTTTCATTTTCTACATTTCTTTTAGTATGTACATACTGTTTGGACCTCCCGAGAACGTACGTATTGGGTCCCTTTCGGTTCAAGGGGTATTGGGATTTTGAGAGTGATCACTTAGTGTATTCAAACATATATCAATATTGGTAATGCAATATTCATAATGAATTATTCCTAAAAAAATTTGGAAAAATTGAAACATCGACATGTGGTGAATTTAAATACCAGAAAATTACATACAGAATTTTTTGCACAGCAAGTTTGATATTCCAAAACCGCCATCACATGAGACAGTGATCCTTTAGTGTTTTTTCGAATATATTTTCATTGTTACTGAACTTTCTAAAATTTTAATACTATCTCGAAGAAAACTAACTTGAAGTCATCACATCTATAGCACTCAACTCCTTAAAAACAAGTCTCTCCGTGCCGTAGAGCGTAACGTGGTCGACAATAATATCTCCATAGAAAAGGTCGAGAGTTCAAGCCCCGCAGCAGCCAGGTCTTTTTCCAGGTAAGTATTCGGTTAGATGGTTAGTACACGTGAATGAGTAAAATTTCCGACTTGACTATTTGGTGAAAAAGAAATGAATAATCCCGAATATGAAAACTTAGATTCATTAAGTGATATCAAATGACATATTATTACGTTGTTTTCGAATATTGATCTAATATCGCCGAATGTTCACATTTTTTTGTGGCCACTATTGATATCATCTTCAATATAAGGTTAATATTCCCGTAATATTGAACCAATATTGGTCAAATATGTTTGTTCTACTTGGGATAGTGCATATAGAATGGAAAATGTACGTTTTCGGAATGTCCCAAACAGTTCCCCGTTCTGTACATTTCAGGTCCTGTGTGGACTAGAAAAGTACGTACCTGGGATTACCGACTATGCGGAAACGGTAAGTCGCAGGGAGGTCTTATGTACGTCTGTCGGAGACAAAAGTACGTCCTAAATACGTACAATGCATCCTCACCGTACATATACAGTACGTCCACTGGTTGTACTTGTGCTATTTGGGCATGTATATTACAGATATCATGAACTAGTTGAGGAGTCGTTTTTTCTTCATTCACTCAGAATTACATAATCTGGGACGAAGTGTCAGATGTAGAAACTTTCAATTAATACCATCTATAATTTTTGAATTCCGAAATAAACATAGTAATTTGATACCCATTTGGGTTGAGTGGGATCAACATAATTTTTCTGAATTGAATCATTCCTCTATTTCAAATAAAATGTTTTAGATTATACTTTGTTCAGTGATGTCGTGAATGAGGTCAATTGAGCTCCAGTCCAGTCCAGAATACACCTTTTGAACTCATTTTCAAACCTCATCATACATGAAATTGGCCAATGTCAACCATCGGTTTACAGGAAACCAACGTATACTGGGCAATACCATCAAGTCTCTGATTGATCGAGTAGTCAATCTCTGCAATACCAAAGAAAGTATCGATAAGGAACTCAACAACATAAGAAATGATCTTTGAAAGGACGGCTATTCGAAAAAGTTGGTGGATCCGAGCGAAGGAATGCCAAGGAGACATTGGAACAAGTTCCTTCCATCCCCAGAGAGAGGATCAAGAGGATAGAAGGGAAATACGTCAGTGTCTGTTTTCGATCTGGGAACACAATACGCAGCCAGCTCACAAAAACTCGACCAGCGGATAAAAATAGCGACGTCAACAACTGCGTTCACCGGATAACATGCGAGTGCGGCAAATACTACATACGAAATACCAGAAGACCTTCGAGAGTGAGAATGTGCGAACACAAGAAAAATACACAATGAGACCAAACCAAAAACTCGGGAGTAAAGGAGAATGTTTGGTGACAAACCATCACAGCATTAAATGGTCTGAAGCCGAGGTCATACACAAGGAGGAGTACTGGTTCAAGAGGAAGTTCGTGGAATTCACCTACATTCTCCACAACGAGACATTCAGTCACCCTAGCGTAGACCTCCGGAATGTGTGGAAACCAGTCAAGGATTGAGCAACTTCGGTTTGATGAACGAGAATTTCGCGCCAATGTATCCATTTATAACCGACCATACCTCGAAATGTTATCAGTCATTACCCGAAGACAGTTGCGGATACCAGCGATCGAAATGTCCTGAGTGCCCTCAATCTGTTCATATTACTCCATATATTGTTTAGTCAAACATTTTTTGACACTACCATTTCATATTCGACATCTCCCTTATTTTTGTCACAATATTGTTTTCTTTTTTATTATTCATTTATTTAATATAATACATCCAAACATTATAAATCCACTAGCTGGAGTATATAACAGTATTTTGTATGATACAGTTTTAGTTTATGGTGCATATGTTAACAATAGTTGGTTAATTCAAGATATGTTGAAACAGGATATTTAAAAAAAATTTTTGATCAATCAAACCTTTAATTTAACTTTTTTTACAAAAAAATCCATTTCAACTTTCTTGTTCGATTTGATTGCCTTATTCGATTTATATTTTCATATAAATTTTTGTCTTTTTTGCTCAGTAATACGTTTCAATAGAGTTGATTATTTCCCTCAATGCGAATAAACGATGAAACAGTTGAAGGCTAGACTGCTTTTATAGAGTTTTACAGCGATTAAATGCACTAGACCTTTTAACCGATTAAAATGTTCGAAATAAACCGGGCGTTTGGATCACTTTTCAGGTACTATCTCTGGTAGTAATTGAAACTCATTCAAACCCTATTACACTAAAAAATCTTACCAAGCAAGCAAAAAACAAAGCTTATACCTGGTTCAGCGCAAATAATTTTAAACTGAATCAAGAAAAAACACAAAATAATGTTTTCTCTTCAAACCACAATTTAACTTCAGACAATACGGTCAATCTATCAGGTATCTTATTAGACGACAGGTTGAAATGGTCTGCCCACATTGACCAATTATGCAGAAAACTCTCCACCCAGTTATTCCTGCTGAGACAATTAAAAAAAATATTAAGCATCCCGATTATATTATCATCTTACCACTCGCTCTTCCACTCCCACCTTAACTGTGGTACTATCCTCTGGGGGAACGCAACAGACTCCATTAGAATTTTCAGGCTCCAGAAGAAGGCGCTCAGAATCATCGATGGTGCGGACTACCATGCCCACTGTCAGCCACTTTTCAAGAAATATCAAATCCTACGAATTCCATGCGTTTTTATTTACCAAACTTTACTAGAGACTTCCTCTAATATGGGTCGTTACTTAAAGAGATGCTGATATCCATAATCATGATACGAGATCATCGAGCAAACTCAGAACTCAGAAATTCAGGCTGTCTGTCTCTGAGCAAAACTCTCTAAATGTCAGATTAATAAATATGCTACCACCAGATGTGAAATCATTAAATTTTAGTCAATTTAAAACTTCAATAAAAAAGCATTTACTGTTACACTGCTTTTACTCAATAGAGGAATTCCTCTCATTCAACCACGAACACATGATACTCACCCCAACTTCCCAAACTTTTCAAACTTGTTGAAGTTATTAATACAAAATTTCAACGAATCAGAAGTTGTTGTACAACCCCGTTAATTGCCGGACTTGCGTCCCTGTCTAACAAATATACTTATATTTTCGGTATAGGCAACTTTTAAAATGTATGTATAATGTTTATGTTACCATTTCAACACACGTAATGTTTTTAATGTATTTTATGCAAAAATTTTAGTCAATGTAACAGTAGTAAATAATTTTTGTTATATTATGATTAATTTGTATCGTGACAAGTAACCTTGTTACACTCATGACATGCTACACACATAAAAATTATGTGAAGTGGTCAAATAAAAATCTATCTAATCTATCTATCTACTACCTCTATTGTTCCTGTGTTCGATTCTGATGTTTCCTGAGTTTACATGTTTTCTGGAAATAATCTAAACATATATCCCTCCTTCACCAAGTTCAATCGACCAAAATGCGTGCATTTCCATGATTTTCAAAATTTTGCTTTCAAGCAAATGCTTTCGTGTATAATAATTTAAAATAAAATCCCTCGACCTGCGGTCTCGGGATTTTATCAAATTATCATACACTCAAGTCATTTGCTAAGCAAAATTTCGAGAATCATGGAAGTGCAGCACATATTTTAACCGATTGAACTTGGTGCACTCGGGATATAACCCCCGAAAATATAGGCAATGGAATTTCAAACCAATGCCAATCCATATGTTGTTGTTGAATTTGAAAAAGCACAAACGACAATGTTTCGTGTACTTTCAATTGGAATCATGAATACTGTGAGCAGCAGTTCAAAGCAAAGTATCTCTTAATAATAATAATAATATTCATTTTCCATTAGACATATAACATGTATAGGAATTGTCAATCGAACATAATTAACATCATTTTATTACCAAAAATGATTGAATATATAGGTACACAAAAGTGTAACACATAAATAAAACACATTAATAATAAATGACAGGTAAAATACTCATACATCAAACATTGAAAAACGTCTTCAAGTCATAAAAACACTCACGTAACAAATATTTTTTCAGCTTTTCTCTGAACTCTTTGAAGTTAGTCATTTCTTCAATAGACTTCGGCAAATTATTATAAACAGCCAGACCCATAACTGAAGGTGAATCAGATGAAACTTCAAATTCATGACACGGGACACGAAAGTCGTTTCTCTGTCGGGTATTCACATCATGAAGATTTCCGTTAATGGAACATTTAGTCTTGTTTTTGAAAATATACACACAGGCAATTTCCTGTCTTGATCCACTGAGCAAGAGGACAAACCAACGGAATCACTATTTCGCGAAGGATTGCTAGTCGCATCCTGTTAGTCCTCTAGCATTGTTTCGAAGGCCAACGGATGTAGATGGCACGATCCCAAAGAAACAAACGGCTTTGTTCATGAGCTACGACGTTTCAGACTGGGCCATCAATTGAAAATTCCAAGCATTTTCGAACATAATGCGAAAGGTTGATTTGACCACTTCGAAACTTCTTGAAGAGATAACTTTTCACATCGTTCACATCCACCACAATGATAAGCGATGAATATGACCAATTTTTGATCGTTGGATAGATGAAACCTAGAGCAAACTGCCGGGCTGAACTCCATACGATCAATATCTCAAACAAAAACTGGTTTAATAAGCAGCTTGGGACTGTCATGACCCTCCGAGGGGCGCCACTTAAAATACAGAGGATTAATCTGATACTGATCAAAGTCTGGAAATAACAGAATATGGATGATGATTTTACCAGCTGTTCAGCTACTATCAAAAAATAATTTAGGGTAACTCAAAGATAGCGTTCTTTTTGGACCAGAAACAATTCCGTTAGGTAAGAAGAATGCCGAAAGTAGCTCCAACTAGCTTGGGTTCTTACATATATGAATATTTCAGCCTAGTCTTCAGATTATCAAATTTCTAACGGCCTAGTGGGTAATGGTATTCATAACTATGCTCGAATCATGAATTCAACAAATAATTTTAATAGACACAACAATTGAAAGAGTGACTAGAGAGAGAGTGAGTGAGAGATATAAGAAAAGTTGGCATTTCATGTCGGTTTTGGGTGAGGCTCGAACCCGCGTAAATAAAGTAGTTTGTGTCAGAGGGCTTGCACTTTAACTACTAGGCCACATGGACTGCATAATTTCAGTTGCTTATTGGTAGGTGTGAAGAGTAAATGTAAGTCCTTCAACTCAACCAAAAAAAACATCGATTGTGACAATTCAATCTTGACTCAATAAAACAGAGAACATTTCAAATACAAGTACATTAATTTATACTCAAATGAAACAACTTGAATTTCGTTTTTGTAGATAGAAAGATCAGAATAGTGACGTTTCTAAAAGGTTGTCCCTGGTAACCAGGTATTTTGATCTCTGTGATTGGTGAATTCATATCCTACCTTGTGTGGATATGCAATCATATCTATTCAATTGACTGGAATCGCCTACGTATCCGTTCAGTGACTACAAAGAAATCAGCATATTTACGGGTGGGAATAGAAAAAAGATGTATGTGCTATTGGCATTACAACTGCCAGAACTGATTTCCCATTATTGAGACCCACACTTGTAGAACCGTTTCTGGATTCTTAGCCTGTCGTAGGAACGAGGTAGTTGTCATTTTAAACTCAAAGTATGCTCAGCTATCAATAGTGGAAAATACTTTTTCTACTCCCACTATTTTGAACCGTTTATTACGTATTCGGTTAGGTAATGGCTCATTAAGAATACACGTATGTTATAAACTCATAGCGGCCGCTTCGGGCAATTTGTTTTTTCAAATAATGGGATATGTAACATTCAACGTGATACAGTTGATCTCATGACCATATTCAATTGTCCAAAAATCAAATTCAGCACAGTTATGCTTGAAATTCTTTGTGAAATTGAATTAAAAATTATATTATAAGGAAATTTATCGTTCAATTGGATAGGAACGTAATCTAGTTATATCTATGAATCGACAAGCAATTGTTTCACCTACTTGCTGTCATTTAGCGTCTCGACGATAATAAAATGAGTGATAATGGAAAAATTTGGGCTACACCACCAGAAATTACGGCAAAAGCATGATGGGTGTGGAAGAAGTCCAGTAGATCTGTCCACTGAAAAATGAAGATTTACGAGATCCATTATCTACATATGGAGTGTACCGAATACCGTATGCTTGTAGGTCAATCAATATCGGAATCACAAAAAGGATCATATAAACGCAGTTAACAAGATACAAAATGAGTTGTTTGATTTGTCCAAACACAAAAAAGTCTGCGATGGCCGACCACGCCCTGTTGGAGGGTCATAATATTTACTTCGACAGAACGCAAGTGCTGGACACAACTATGAGTCATTATAACCCACGGCTCTATAGGAAGATCATAGAAATTCTTGGAAGTAAGAACAGCTCCAACCGCAAAGAAGAAAGTCTCAACATCCACAGAACATGGATGCCAGCAGATCAAAATACATGACCCCTGCCAATGAGAGAGGAGATGGTTCCAAGGAATGGATTAGGGACAATTGACAGTCCAATTGTAGGCCAAGATAATCGTCCATATCGTGTCTATTGAGTATTCCATCCACAGCTTGAGGATATACATTCTGAAAGTCTAATGCATTTCGATATCTCAATATATTGCGTCAAAAATCATAACTTTCATTTCGTAGGTTCTGGTTTCTGGAATGAAAATAGATTATTGTTGAATAAACACTGTTTGAAGAGTTCTACACAGATGTTTTCCATAAATCGGAGAAAACAACAAACTTTACTTCAAAATCAGACTCATTGTAGTCAAAACACCAGAATATCAATGAAGCTACACCGTCTTGGTATTTTTTCCTCACCATAATCCTCTCTCACTATACAAAATGCTATAAGTCTAGCGTTGAACCTTTTTATCATGATAGTTTGTCATTCGTTGTGAAAGAAAGTCAGATTCCTCACTCAACTAACCAGACATCATCTCGAAATATCTCTTGGTCGTCGCCTCTATCAAGCATTCGATCTCGAGGTAACCCTTCCAATTCACAGCGCAAATATTCGCAATGTGACATCGTTTCAAAAGTGCCTCAAGATGAGAAATAGATGGCCTATTCTCGAATTCTAAACCGACAAAACGATAAAATCGGAGAGTGCATATGGAATCAATTCCTGGCGCTCAGCACCGAAGGGAATATTCAATTGTTCGCGCTTCGTTGCGTTTCGGCTAGACAACAACATAAAATCCAGGCTCTTCTCTCCCCTGCGAGGTGATCGAACGCGGTTTTTGCTTCTATCGACAGCGAATAAAATACTCGTGTGTTTTTCTGTCGCCGCTGTGAGTATTCGAAAACTGAATATGTGCAGTTTGGAGAATCTATCGGTTTGAAAAATGGGGTTTGAATCAAATTTATTGAGTCCTTTTTCAATTTACAAAGAACAGATTGGACTAGTCTTAAAAAATGCTTTGGATGGAGTGATGCGAGAAAGTGATGAAAGTAATACCTAAGATAATTCTTTGAGTGTGAAATATAAAAGTGAAAAATGACAATATTTATTTATTTATTTATTAACGGGTAACACCCAATTTGTATAATACAAGTTTACACATCGTGAGATTGTTAACACTAGAATTAACCTAAATTGGTAAACTTAACAAATATTAATAATATTAGTGAAGAAATAACAAAAAGTATAAAGGAGATAAGATTTTGCTAAGACTCACACTTTGACAACATTATTAAGTAATGAGTATATAAAGAAACGATTTGCAATTCAAAAAATCAATCAATGAGACTCCATCTATTTCGAAGCGTACCTTCAGTCTCATTGAACAGATCAAACTTCACACTGTTACCATTTGAGATAATTCTTGATAAGGCTGAATGCTTGCCAGAATTACACCTGTGAAAATCAGGTGAGAAAGTTTGCGTATTCCGTGTGTTACGTGAGGGGACATGAAAATTTACTCGAGAAAGAAGAGAAAGACAATTGATTTTGGAATTGATTATTTTATAGAGAAATTTTATATCTGCGTGTACTCTACGCGTTCTAAGTGTTTGTAATCCAGCTGTCATACGTATTTCAGATGGTGAATGGTCGGTAACAATACAGAACATAAGTAAATTTGAGCAATTGAAAAGTGGGCAAATCGTTCGGCGTTTTGGAAGGAAACAAATACATGGAATAATTGGCATTAACATAGTTTTCGAACTGTTGTACAGAGTAGAAATATTCCTTTACGAAAAGTTTTTCAGCCGGCTCTCAAATTTTTCTGAACATGTAGAGCTCTTCAAGAAAGAAGGTTTTTTTTGAAGAATTGACTACAAGCAGTAATCGTTTATTTCATTTTGAACAAACGATTCCAGGACAACTCCATTTGTTTCATATTGAAGGATGTATTCTTCACTCTTGGCAGTTGGTTCTTCCTCTATATTATTTGGATGGGAAAATCTATGGATGTCTTATTAACATTGATATCAGTCATCACTCGAAAACAATTGTGAATACCAGCAATAGAAACGTCGTGAGTACACTCAACTTGAAACTTGTAACGAATAATCGTTACATCATTTATATTAAGTAAATTTATCATTCATATGAGACCATCATCTATCGTTCGAAAGTGGAAACTTCACATTATTTTTGTAAATCAATTATAGCGATATCTAGCATCTAGCGGAGAATGGCTGAATCATCAGAATTTTTGTTCAGTAACAAAAACGCCATTTTGGCTTTGGGCCATTGATCACGCATGATCGAATTGAAATCTGTCGAAAAGGGCAGAAGCTTATCAAGCTCTCTTCTAATTAGGCTATCATCGAGGCAACATTGTTTTGAGATTTGATCGCTAAAATTTGTTTTCACGTTATCTTAATATCTTTACATTATCTTCCTTTTTCCACAAAAAGTTTTCATGAAGTGTTTGTTGTCTTGAATGGAATATCAGGTATGTGAAAAGAGTTCCCATAATTTCTTATCTTCTGTTCAACAATTTTAGCCAATGGTGGCAAGCATACCTTCACGTAATCTTTATCTTGATTTATCTTTGTAATCCTTCAACATTCAAGTGATTATCGATTCCATTTATTGATATTTTCAGGTTATTATCGCCAGAGGCGTATCAATTTAGTTTTCACAATTTCGTGAAACGAAAATTTCTGATTTTTAAGAATTTGACTGCGTTTTTATTTTCACAGCATTTGGGCGAATGACAAATGAAATTCTGAAAGGATCACAATCAATTTGTTTGGAATAGAGGCTGAAAGTTGATTTCTGTTTGGAAAAATATATTGGAAACGCAGTAATCCACATGGTATCCTGTACATCCAGGCTGGAGATGATTCTAGGTGAGTATTGATCCACACATTTTTTCTTTTCCATAAAATCAGTAATTGTGTGTTTTAACTCACCTCGAGTCATTTTCTTTTAAGCCATAGGGTCCAGTGGGCATATTTTCTTGAAAGTCAAAAATTTTGTCGTTCCTTAAATCAGAAATTTTGTTCCTGATTTAAGTATTTACCGTTCCCTTATCTTTCCTTTATCTCATTGAAAATATCTATTTTGAGTCCTATTCAATGCACTCGAAAGTCTATTGCACTTGAAACTTGGATTACAAAAGATTTTGTGAAGTAGTATTTGAATATCTTTTTCTCGGAACTTCTTTATCACATTATCAGATATTTTGATTCCAAACAAACGAAAGTTGAAATTCTCTGAATATCTTTTCTATTTCAATATCTTTTCTATCTCAATATTATTTTTGTGATCATTAACTTGTAGATATCAATAATCGTCATAATTCAAATATCATTAGCAGACAATTTTATTTTTTATCTTGAACACATATGTAACTAGCTCTAACTGTTCATAAATTCAGTAATGAATCATAGTCTCAACACATGTTGAAATATCATTATTAGAGCTTCAATTTAAGATCATAGTTGTAGTGTTTTACACAAATATCTTTGAATTATATAATTGAGACAATAGCTAGTTACTTCAGTCATCCAAGGTTCAAGTCTGTTTTACAAATATCTGGTTCATTTATAACTCTGCGATATCATTTTCATGATACAACAACTACGGTGAGTCCAAGCCCAGCCACTGAACTGCAAGTCCAAACCTGAGAATCTACCAGGAACACTAGGGTGAATATAGTAGCCCGACTTCTCCCAGGAACATCAGGGTGAATATAGTAGCCCAACGTCTTCCAGAAATATCAGGGTGAATATAGTAGCCCGAGACAAGGAAACCTGATCCAGCCACCATAGAGAAGAGAAGCTTGAGTTGGCCACCACCACAAACCATACGACCAGAGTCCAGTGAACCAGATACCAGACAAGGTACATCAATAACTGAACAATATTCAAAATCAATATCCAAGTTGTTTTATTATACTTTATAGTTTGTTATTATACACCATATATAGTTGCTTTGTGTTTTATTGTTTTGATCAACATAGAAGGAAGTTATCTTAAAAATTATCTTTATCTATATAGGGAAGTTTGAATTTTTATCCTTTTAAATTAACAAAAAATTTCTGGCGTCCAGCCAAAATTAATTTCAAGATCCTTGCTTGACACCAACCTAAATTCGATACTGGCAAGTCAGTCCAAAGAACACCACGCCAATCTCCACTGAATTAGTCTGGCAAATCTGCAGTAACAGTTACCTTATGTAACTACGTTACATAATTGGCGCCCAACGTGGGGCCCGATTCTTAATCGTTTCATTTTCGTGATCGAACCACACATATGCAATTTGTTGATTCCTTCTGTATCGTTAATTATCTTTGCCGTTTTCGAAGTTTTGTATATTCGTGCTGAATGAAATTTGGACAAAAAAAATTCACCGGAGTACCCACAAATGACCCCCAGCCGTGCAATGTCAAGAGGATCGAAATATCGATATAATAGTGAGGATGTTATCACATGTATGAATTGGTTAACTATTTCGTTTATCTATAAACAATGGGAATACTCCTTGAAAAATTCCAAATCTATTCAATTCAATCTTTAATTCGTGCTAGGATACAAGAGTGTTTACACAAGTCCATTCGAGTTGTACACAAAACAATTACAAGGATAGAATATAGGTACAAAAAAGTTTGGAACAAGAGATAAAATCGCACGTTAAGAGTCTGACAGACAATAAAATTAGGTACAAATTTGTAAAATTGAATTGTTCTGAAATGTGAGAGTACCATTGAAAAACTCATTGACATCATAAAAGGCATGTTGTAAAAGAAAATGTTTGAGTTTTATTTTGAAATCCCTGAGTTCTAGTTCCTTGGCTTCTACAGCAAGGGAGTTGTATAGCTTGGGTGCCCAATAGGAGATTTCATCACGTGTTCTTGACAATCTCAGATAATTTGCTTGGATGTTGGTACGATTCACACACATTCACAACAGACATTGCAAAATGCATATACAGGGTAACGTTAATATTTTATGTTGTTTGAATTCGTCCCTACAGTCGTCTCAGTATTTCAAATTCAAGTATTCTCTGGATACTAAAGATTTGGGAGTAATGGCTGAGGTGTCCCCATACTAATATAGCACAGGATATGGCGAACTGAATGAGGCCGTGAAAGGCTGTAAGTAAAGTACTCAGGTCAACGAGTTTCGAAAGACTTCGTAGTAAGAAAGTAAGGCTCGATAATCTGTTACATTCACAGTGTTCTTGTCAGGTTAGTTTTTATTAGGCAACCATAAGTATTTCAGTTATTTTGGGTTCTCAACCTACCACAATCTGAAAAAAAATTTGATAATGTAATCAACATAAGTGTAAAAGGGCAGATTTTTCAATCTACCTCGATAAGTTGCTGCGATAAAATAGATAATAATAATAATAATAATAATGATAATAATAATAATAATAATAATAATCCAGGGGATATTGAGTCCGTAGTGGAGAATGAAAGGTGTCGAATTTTTTGGAACTTTTCATTCCCCACCCTCAGGCAAATACAAGCCAATAAGCCTGATATAGTCCTCTTCGACCACCGAAGTAAGACGATATTCGTTATTGAGTTTTCGGCCCCTGCCGAAACGAATATCGTCCGAAAAGAGGAGGAAAAACGGACAAAGTACCAGGACTTACTTTACGAACTCCGCAGGCTCCACCCGGACTATTCTGTCAAGTTAGTGGTTCTGATTATAGGTGTTCTCGGTGGTTCCAGACCAACGCTACTCTCGGAGCTCAAGATCATACCGGCATGCCGTAATGCGGCAGAGAACTTGGCCGGCCGCATGCAGAAGGCCGTTATTCTCGGTTCGTTGCGTCTGCTCAGGACTCACGATTCTCGGAGCCAGTGACCACTTACCCCGCGGTGCGGGGAGTGGTCATTGGTTAATTTTACTAGCGCGTTCGCCCACTGGGTCGGAGCAGTGGGGAGTACGGACCCGACTAGATTTGTTTAGACGACATAATAATAATAATAATAATATCGAATACATCTCGAAATTTGCCTATCAGAAAAATAACACTCGAATGATAGCAAGAGAGAGCAATAGCAGGAGATGTCAATTGAAGGAATCCGCTTTTTTCATGTTGTCTGCGGGTGCTCAAACACTTCGATTGATATGGGTCGCGTCTGGCTGCCACTTTCGAAAGACATATGTCAATACTCAAATTTCTGACATTCATAAAAAACGGACATAAAAACGAAACTAGAAGAGAATATTTCTGAAAGCCGATTTGGTTTCCGAAAACGTCAACTATAAATATTTTGATAAATATTGATTCTTGAATTTTTTTGATTGTCAAATTTGGGATTTACGAAAAATTGCTGATGAATTGAACGTGTTCCATTCAGAAGAAATCATTTTTGGATTACAGCAGCAACAAAACAATGTCATTCAAACAGTATTTGAGTTACTTGGAGACCGTCGAACCTAGCGATCTCATCACCATAATCAGGTTACCGACCCGTACACAACGTCAAGGGTCGTTCATTACTCCAGCCATGCAATTCGAAGTGTACAGTGAAATCATCCGTTCATAAATTATTGAGACGTTCATTATTAAAGGGTACATTCGTGCATATTGACTCGGGCACATTTCCCCCCGCTGCCGCCACTGCCGCAGCATATGCATCTCATTCCCAAGTTTCTGCTTAGTTATTAAGCTGGACGTCCCTTGAACCTCAGACGGAAATTCTCAAGACGTCATTTTCGTTTGAGGTTGCCTGAATAAGTAATTTGAGTTGGTGGAGATATTAAGGAAGACATGCAGTGCGTAAGAGCAGGGGCGTCTTGGATGCGTTGACACAGCGGAAAGAGAGGGCTGGACTGATCTCGTGTTAAGAGACAGAGTTGGAAAACTTGTTTTGGAGTCTTCAACTCTTTGCTGCCTCGACATATTGTCAATGAATATCCTACTCATACCAAGAAATGATGATTGATTTCCAAATGTATCCACTCACGAAACTATCGAAGTGAAACATTTTTTGTTTTCGAATATATTTTCGGTATGAATGAAGATGTAATTCTAAACGACTCTTGATATTTACCGATGAAACTTCCTTTTTTGCTGATATAATAACATTGGCTTCAACTGATTGATTCAATCTTCAGCTATTAAATCGAGTTACTGTTCCTTCCGAGGAACATCATCATCATCATACATATACTTTATTGTCAAAGATAGAAAATCTGATAAACAAAGCATGGTAAAATATTACAAAAAAAACAAACCATAATAAAAAACAAGAAGTACAGACATATAAAATGAAGTGAACAGTCCTATATCAAATAAGGCTAACCTCAATTACAGCACATGTTGATGAGTACTTAAAATATATCAAAATGTATAAACTCAACTAAGTCATGCAGACGAAATGCATGCTACACAGCCAACGCCTTATCTGCTCACAACAATGATCATCATAATATTCCTGCAAGTTATAGTAGGCCTTCTCCAGCACCATGGATTTAACTTTATTCCGAAAAGAAATTGACGATTCAATACGTTCATATTTGAGCAGGTAAATGATTGAATACTTTTTCGCTCTCATAAATTACCGAATGCTTCGTCAGGAATGACCTGGGAATTGAAAGCGGAATGTTCCCATTTTGCCTAGTACTACAACCCGAGTCGGGATCAACTGAGTTTAAATTGACTTTATGGATAAGGCATAGTCTCCAAAATGAACAGGCTAGCTACTGTTGATATTATGTTGTTAATGAATAGGGGTTTGCAATGTTTTCTTGACTTTGTCTTGCACATGTACCTGATTGCTCTTTTTTGATGAGTTAAGGCAGAATTCAAGAGCTGCGGAATGGAAAATCCCCAGAAAAGTATTCCATACGTAAGATGTGTTTCTATTAAGGAAAAGTAAGCGGTTTTTGAAAGTTGAGTTCTCTAGCAACAGTTCTTATCACATAACATCCAGAGGCAAGTTTTTTTTATTAAGGCAGTCACCTGCTCCTGAAACCTCAATTTATTGTCGATGTGCAGTCCAAGGTACTTGCAGGAGATTTCATTTTGGATGAGATGTGTTTCAAGATACAAGTCGGGATGGTCAAATTCAAATGCGAGGAAATTTGTTTTCGAGATATTGAAACGCAATGAGTTCGAATCACACCAATCTTTCACTGATCCTAGGTCGTGCTCTACAAGCTTTTTCAAAGCTTCAATATCTTTACCACACCAAAGAAGGGTAGTGTCATCTGCGAACAATGTGAAACTTCCTTGAAGGTCAGTGTTTGTCAGATCATTCAAATACAGCAGGAATAGTAAAGGCCCAAGAATTGATCCTTGTGGAACCCCAATTGTGATCTCTAGTGTATTGCTTGTTTGACCATTAGCTTTTACCACTTGGTAGCTGTCAGAGAGGTAGGAGTCGAACCATTTTAGAGAGGTTTCCTTGAATCTATATACATTCAACTCCTGGAGCAGAGTTCTGTGATTCACACAATCGAATGCTTTTGAGAAATCGCAGAACACCGCAGCAACAACCTCGTCAGTATTCCGACTTTTATAGACTTGTTCTGAAATCCGAATTGGTGTTTTGATATCAGAGTATGTCGATTTACAAATTCTAGTATTCGACACAAACACAAGCTCCTATAAAATAAATGGCGGATACTGGGGTTACTTTGCACTGGGGTGTTACTTTGCCTGAAAAAACTTAAAATATTTATCAACTGAAATTGGGAACACTTAGAGGTTGGTCAGTCAGGCATATCCGTTTAACAAATTTTAAGTGTTCGGGTACAAGAAGTCGAGTGTGATTTTTGACTATGGTGTCTGGACAATTATTGCGAGTTTAGTAAATACATATTTTTATGCATAATTTTGTTACGTGAATGCTAAGGACTACACAATCTCAACAGAAACTTTCCCAATGTAACTTTATGGTTGATTTGACTCCATGTGCATTTAGAAAGCTGCTTCTGAAACATCAGGCAATTATCTGCTGGCATATAGAGTCTGTCCAGAACCAAGTGGAATTGGATAATCTTTCAGTCGATTTGGGTTGACTCTGCCCAAGCTTTGAAATATGCTTCAACCTAATCTCAGTGATTATACTCAATGATTTCCTGTAGTGACTGAATTTTCATTAAATATATTTTGTTCTAGGCAAAGTTTTCAGTATTCCATGTAAGTGGATGACATATCATATTATATAAAAAAATGTACGTTATCAACACTTTGCAAGAGCCATCTGCTACCCGAAGAGGAATATACATATCTGTCTATGATTTTATTGCCTTCAAAATATCCTGTGTCAGTTGAATTATTTTTCAGGAAAGGAAAGACAATGATCTTAATTTTTTATACATGGATTGTTACGAAAGTTAGGCTTGCTTGTACAATTTATATTGGATTTACCTTTATTCAGTTTTTTACGTACATTGTTTTTGTTTTCGTTTTTCAAGGATATCATTAGTTTATATTCACCTTTATGCAAAAAATACAGTTATTTGAGCATATTCTCTGTTTTTTCACGTTACTGTAGTAAAATTATTTTTTTTTGGAAGATTTGGCGGGAGAGTTATTGTTTTTTTTAATTTTCGTTAGACGTACGTATATATTTCAAAAGTACCCATTCAAATATGTTAGCATTGCCTACCATTCGTACTATTCAGCAATCGACAGGCAATGGTTGAATGAATTACATTGTTTGATTCGATGAGTTCTTGTTGAATAGCTTGAATAATAACCTAGGAGAATTGCCAAAATCGTTTGAAAATAACCCCATTCTACGGTATTTCAAGTTCAAACTACCAATTTTTCAAGCCTCTAATTGAAATTGTCGCAAAGGGTATTACGTTATCAAGGCCCAGTTTATGAATAAAGCAAAAAATGGAGTTCTGCGGAAATATACTCCGCACGTATAATTTGAACTGAAGTTTCTCATTATGAACTAATAGATGAATGACTGAATGAATGTTATCGATTTTTTTTCAGCACAAGCTATTACCCAAGCTTGTACTGAAAAAATCTTACTGATAACCCGGCTGAATGCTCTAAGTATGAATATCATTTTCATCTTCACAATTCAATATCTGCAGCACCGAGAACAGAAAATGGAAGTCGCGAATCTTTCTAGAATTGGGTTGTCGTAATTTTCATATAAATGAATAGTATATTGTTCATCGAGCAAGGGATGATAGTCATTTTACACAAGCTGCAAATTATACGGGTCGGAAATTATTGTAGTGTAGTTATACACTATACTTTTTCATAATGCCATTCAAAATTTCATTTCATTCAGGTATAATCAAATAGGTTGATACAGTTGCCATTCGTTGAAATTTGGGGGGGACCTGATTTATTGTGTAATAATAACTGCAACTGTATCAAAATGAAGTTATTGTTTCGACAGGGAAATGAATTTAATTGAAGAAATACAATGTACCTCGTTATTCAATCAGGAACAGGTGAGATAGAGCAGTTTTGTGTTATAGAAATAAACATTTTATACAATTCACAAAAAGTAAGACATTTCTCATCGGTTATTGATTAATTTTCCTTATCAGCAGACTCTTTTGCGTTCCTCCTCAAGAGTTTGGCGAGTTCAACAAATGATTCTGACTTGTATAATGCCTAGTCCTAGATTTGGAACGTACAATGCCTCTTGAGGATTCTTATATATAATGGTGTCGGGAAAACGCATTTCGTCAACATTATTGTTATTATCTGATAGCAGAAATTCTGTACCGTTGGATACATCAATATTTTTCCATTTCTCTTCATTTGCCATGGGAGAGTTGAATTTTTTTTTTATTTCTCGTAGTTCTTCACATATTTCTATGAAAAATTGAAGTTACGCAGTGATTAATATAACGTACCGATTGATTTCTTCAATATTCAAGGTTTCCCATAAAACGAAAAATTAGTGGGAAAGTATATTTCCCCAATAAGCCAATTAGGCAAATCAGTGATCAGAGTGATCACTTGGATATCTTAATGAGTCTGACTTTCCCGTTCATCACTTGAAATAACCTGACACGTTTATCATTATGCCACCTTTAACGTTTCTTATCCTGCAGACCTCCGCAAACTTCTCCCCATGGAAATGAACCACGAAGTAATTCATTCTAGTTGCAGAACATCAACGGAATTTTTCGAAATAATTGGTTGTATTTGATACAGCCACACATCCGATTAGACAGTTCGGTGGTACAGAACGTGCGTTACCATGCCACTAAGAATTCAATTGCACGATTTACCAAAGAACACTCATCAAAATCTGACTTTTTTTTCGTTACTGCTCTTGAGATGTAGCTGAATGGATATTTTGCCCACTGCAGCATATTGAGATTACTGTCATCAAATTTCTTTTCCTGATTTATATTTTAATATACAGGGTTCAACATAAGTACGTCAAAATTTTCAAGTGACGTATTCCTGAGACAATTTAAAGATGGAAAATGTATAAACTTGTGTCCGAAAATGGTTCATTTTAGAGATACAGGGTGTTGAATTTAATTTTTGTTCGATCTTCTTAGAAAACTTTCGCAAAAAATTAGTTACTTGTACGAAATAATTTGGTACCCGGGGTTTTTTGACGTGGAAAATCATAAATTCGTATTAATTTTCATGAAACATCTAGAAAGCTCTGCGTGCGCTGTAATTATTCATTGCAATTTGCAATTTGACAGTGACCTTTGTGTACTTTTCATGAAAAAAGCTTATTTTCACACCTCTTTCAAGTAAGAAATCTACACTTCCTCAACAACGCTGATGTTGATTGTTTTCGAGATATTTACAATTTTCTCTATCGATATTACTCAGCTCCTAGGGCGGTAAGTGAAGTTGCTGAAAACATTACAAGAACTAAATATGTGCTGGATCACGAGAAATGATTCGTTTTCGGAATACAGATTGTTGAAATTTTTCAAAGCTAGGGGATCCCTTTTCTGAAGATGCGCCTGGCCTTGCTTGAATTCCGTCAGTCAAGCCGTATGCAAAAACCATATCAACCATTTCAGAATTCGCGAAGTCGGATATGTTACCAAATAATCATTTTATAAACTCCGAACTCTGAATTTGTAAATGAATAATTGAAAATTCAACAGTGAACTCCTATTTTGATGAACGTTCATAGCCACATCGATTACTAATTTGCAAGCGGAGAGTGACAGAAATTTGTCAATATCAAATTTGGATTAACCGATTGGGCTGTTTGATAACGCACAGTCTAGAAAAAGCCTCTCCGGGTATACTGCGTATGAAGTTTGATAGAAACAACAAGTTGCAAAAAACTCATGACAATCACCAACCATGTTTAAAAAAAGATCAATAAGCTATAAACCAAAAATGAATAATTTTCGATGAACATTTTATAGGAAGAAGCTGTTTATTTTGACGAGATCCACCACATAGGTACTTAGTTTTTGTAATGTTCTCAGCAACTTCGACGAATCAACCTTCCATAAAACTAGTCTGGTGAATCGACGTAACTTTCATTATTATGACACCGAAAACAGACATTTCAAACCGTCGATCGCCAGAACCGGTGGAGTGTGAACTCATTCGGTGGAATCATAGGAGAAACCATAATTGGTCCTTATTTCTTTGGCGGGCATCTCGATGGAAGGAAATATTTGAGATTCATGAAAATGAAGAAAATATTCCTTTGAATGTGAGACAGAAGATGTGACACATTTCAAAAGTAATAGCAGGAGCTATCTGGACAGATGAATGGATAGGGAGAGGTGGTCTTTATAACTGGCCAGCGAGATCTCCCGATCTCACACCCTTGGACTTTTTTTATGGGGCTATATCAAGGATATTGTATACAGAACCCCACCCACTACTCCTGATGATATGAAAGTGAGAAATATGTTGAGAAATGTCAGAAGTTCATTCGAAAAAGGAATTAGAAGCTTTATTGAAGTAGATGGTGGTCATTTCGAACATGAATTATAACTTTTTTTTATTCTCTCTCAATGTTTGATTCTTCAATATTGTTTACTATCAATGAAAACCAGTTACCCCAGAAATTCTTCAGTATTCGACATCAGCCGGCTGATGAAATTTCCGTAATACGTCAGATTTCGAAAAGGCTTCGATAACCTCTGGAGCACCACATTTGGATATAGGAAAATATTATATGTTTCGGAAAGAATTGAAAAGGTGAATCTTGTCACGTTGAAAAATATAGGGTGTTCCATTTGAAATAACAAAGTAATTGAAGTTCAAATATGCAGTAAGTGTCTTTTATGATCAGTGTATTCTATTGATCGTCTAATCAAGCCACAGTGACTAGCTGAAAGGGGTTTGAGTGACGGGTAGAAATTGTGTACACCTACCGTGGCTAATTCCAATGATATCGAATTTTTTTGGCAACGTTAAATTTTCAGAAAAAGCTTGATCTGTCACAAACGAAGAGCAATAGGTAAAGGGTTACTTAACCAAAGTCAGCTTATTATTTCTCGGAGAATTCAAAAATGCAAGAAAATAGAGGGTGATCCAAAAAATATAACTTTGATATGCCACGCTCTTATCAAATACATTTATAAACGTCGTTATTCGTAAAATATAGTTCAGATTGAGATACATATACTTTTCTAGACCGTTTCCTGAAAAAGGATAGCACTTTGCCACGAGAGTCCGAGGCGTTCAGCTCGATTCACCCTGTATGTTTTGATTACTGTAAAATGTTTATTGTAACTGAATGGAATTTGGCGGAATTTTCGATTCTGCTGATGCGGTCCCAGTCACCTAAAAATGACTTTTTCATTTTCTGAAGTGCATTCATGTGAGCTTATCGAAAAAATCTCGTTGTGGACCGTAATGCATTAATGAACATGCGAAATTTTTGTCGTATATTTTAATAGATGTCTCAAACGAAGATGCAGTTTTCAATCCAAATTCCTGAAAATCAACATTTCAAGTCCAGAAGTATGTCCTGAAAACATAATAAAACAACCTGCATTATGAACCGAAAATATTTCATAGTAGTCAGTACCGCATAAAGTTTATTTGTAGATTATCTGAAATAATTCTCGTAAAAAAAACAGATCGATACTTCAACATTCACAAATGAAGCAATAAAAACATGATTAATGACATGAACCAAACTGTGTACACTGCAACGCAATGTGAAATGTTTCGATAGAGAACTTGTAGCTAGTTTCAACTCTTTTATTGTACACGAATAACAACTGGGTACGCCGTTTGGTGGCCTGAATTCTTTTCAAGAACAGTCTATTGTGTAATGTGGAATTGTTGGGAAACATTCGCTTGGATAAGAGGAAAGATGTTCTTTTATTGCAGAATGCTTGTATCAGCACAAAGGGGAAAGGCGAATTGAAATAGGTAGTGACTTAAACTTGATAATATCTTCGTAACGAAAAATTCCAGCATCAACAGTTATATAAAAAATTACAGTGCTTCTCAATGCAATCTCCAAAACTCATAACTATTGATCTACGGAAAGGGACATTTTTACGTTTGTACATCATCGAATATTATCTGCAGATACAATCAGAATGTCATGAAAACACTCGACATAATGGATTGGTGGAATTGGCACTTGCTCCCGGTCGCGGCAGGAATTCTTCTGGTGGAATTTATGCGATGGGTAATAATTTTTGGTGGCCCAGATACCAATTCTGACAAGGAGGTCTGTCGATAGAATACTAGCGATCAGGTAGCATTGTAAGTTTTTCTGGAAATTTGAAATAGCGCATTCGCTATAGAAAATTCAGTGAAACGCCTCAGAGTGTTACCGCACTTAATATTCTCAGCTTTTTTATTTTTTTGAGAGATGATGTTATCAAATATATTTTCTTTGATAGTTAATACGAGTATAATAGTTCCACTTCATTACAAGTGAATTCATTGCTTTAATTTGCATACGATTTCATCTAGGAATATGATAAGGTTGATAAGAGGTTTAGCACTCCCTGGTAATTTTTTGAGAACAAAGTATAAATTTTTCGAGTGAAAGCATCTTACATCGAAACATTTCTCCAAAGAAAAAGATTATCCATGGTCAGCTAGCAAGTTTCACACAACCCAATAGTTCCATCAGTACAAATTTTATTTGTCCACTTCTTACAATGAGTGCTGTTGGGCACTAATTCTTCCTTGCGTCTATAGAGGATATTTTCAAGGACAGTGAGCAGAAGCAGTTATAATATTCTTCTCATAAGATTTCGAATATTTTTTACATAATATGACGAAATCAACCAGAAGGACGTTACCAAAATCTGCAACCTCTTGAATTTGCAATATTCGTTATTGGAGAAAAAATAGGTTGACGAATCACTTCTTTTCATAACTGTGACATAAATCAAAAACATTACCGTATTGCGATCAATAAAAATGAAATTACCAACTGCTAGGCCTGCCGCTGAAAACGAATTCCATATATTTGACAAGAATTGAGGCGTCTTTATCATTTCAAGATTACTATTATTATTTTTTTAAATACGTTTGAAATTAATCCTAAGATACCGCTTGAAATCTACCAATAAACGCAGAAGCTTTCGTGAGTTCCCAGAAGATGATACGAGGAAGTGCAATAGCTTTAATAGAGTGAAAGCCTAAAAAAAAGCAGATGAGGGTTCTGACTCAACTGTATCGAATTAGAATAAGAGTCAGCTTGTAGCTAGTCCTCATTCGTACAAATTTGATAGTTCAGCTGATAATCACTAGATGCATATTATAAAACGCTTGAATAGCATAATGAATGTGATTCTTAACTCAAATATTCACTGAACGATAAAATTTCATCAAATTCAATAGTCATCACGTAATGCCACCTCTATGAGTATCAGTGTTCAGTGTGACTAGACAGAGATAAAGAAAATACATTGGCTCATGGAAATATGCTATTTTTAAAAAAGTTATATTTTGTTAGCGCAAAGACCAGTTCTACTAAGTTCGTCGATTTCAAACCACGTATTTGACACAAATTATGCCAGTTTTCTATATTGAATTGCCGCCGGCAGCTTCAAGTCGAACTATGGAACTGGACCCATAATAGCGTGCACATTCCAAATTTTGACATATTGTGGATGCCAATAAACCTTGGAATCATATCATTTTATGGCTTTTTCGTCATAATTACATCATTCAAAATAAAAAGTGTGAGGATTTTTCGTGTAATGTTCTGTCAGTATGCTTAAAAACCCTGGTGAGTTGAATTGATATGCTTCTGTTCAGTCAATTCCTCTCGATCAGATAAATTGAAGTGAGAGCTTACATTTTTTATGGTAGGTGACGATGCAAATGCTAATTTTTGAGGTTGCAATTCCAATCAAGCGACAGCTCACGAGCGAAATTCGTTTTCGACTGTCTCATTGACTAAAATCTGGCAGGATATTCTGTTCACCAATAGAATCATTATTACATGAAATTTGTGTATACCAGCCACCTTATAGAAAGATCACCCCTCACAGGAAGTTTTATATTTCGATTTGAAGTATTCGAGATTTGAATGCGTTTGGGTAAAAATTCAATTCCAGTGGTCTCGGTAGTGTAGAGGTTAGGTTAGGTTAGCACGTCCGCCAGGCCACCGTGCTGGGTAAATGCACGTTGAAAGGTAAGGCCTCGTTAATCTATTGCTCTACTTCTGAGGGATGACGTTCGTCAGCTGGTTAACGGAACGAACAATTCTACAGCAACAAAAAATCCAATGAGTTTTGTTCGTTCATTTCACATACTTTCATGTACTTTCCACGTTTAAATCGTTACTATTGCTACTGTTGACTGAATTTTGTTTGCATTGTTTGTGGTGTTAACAGTGCTTACTTTACTATCCATCTCCATAATATATTGAATAGCTAACGCAGGTGGATTTTACCTTACTGTTGAAAAATATATAATAATTTCAACACATATTTCCAAAATAGAAGTTTTGAATATCTCAGAATCAAAATTGATGTCGATTGAGAATGCGGCATTTTTCCGACGATGATGAAAACAAACTTCACCTTAAATGACCTTTCTCATACTTATATTTGTGTGATTCACTGATTGTTTTCCAGAATCTTCCAACTCAACACCCTTTTTCCATGTGCATGGTAAAAATGATTAGTACAATGAAAATTCTTTCAGGGGGGTGTTCATTAATGGCTATAACCTACAGAAACTGCCGTCGGACGTACAGGAAATTTGACGTTACGATTTAAAGTGCGCCTCTATTGGCAATCTCTCGAAGGGATTTCTTCAGTTGAAATTGTTCCGAATCAAGAATGTGAGATATCGATAATTTGAACTTTCGATTTTTTAGATATAAGTCGACGCAGCAGGGTCTTTATGCATCTTGTGTTATGGCAAAAACGTTTATGGTACGTGGGAATGTGAATCTCAAATCGAACATAGGTTAATAATTTTGAAATATCTATTTCAAATACAAATCAGTACTTTTAGCACTCACGATAGTCGACAAATAATCCGTCTGAATACTAAAAAAGTTCATGGAAATTAAAAAAAAACAGAAAATCAGACGATTTTGACATCCACTAATCGTGAAATCTGCAATTCGTACGTTTTTCATGGCTACAGTTTTTTGTATTCAGATGAAATTCAGCAAGTGAATGCTTTCTTCTCGGTTCTGCCCCTAGGAATATCTAGTATACCAATGAAATGCCCCAGTTGGGATCAAGGGACCTGAAAATACCACTCTTTCATGCCAAGTCAATATTTTAAAATTACATTTACATTTATTTGTTTGCCACTGACAGAAATCGGGTGAGATAAAAATCTAAAACCTTCAGAATACTTATGCGGATGTAATCAAAAATAATGAAGGGTTCATGTTGGCCTCGCTTGTAGGAAAAAGTCTAGTTTCGTCTTCAGATAGACGAACTGAAAAGATTCTCATATTTGCCGATCTCTTGAATTTCGCGATATAAAATAACGCGAGCAACAGAAGTGAAGCTGCAGCCCTCCTGCCGAACAATTCAAAATACTGTTTGATCGTCATTATTTTGTGGTGGATCAATATTTGTTCGTATTTTTCTGGGTTAGTAACTTACCACAATCTGAAAAAAAATAAGAATTAATATCGGAATCTTTACAAGTGTAGAAGGGCAGATAGTTCTTATTATTGTTTTGATAGTCAAAATTTAAGTTGTACGAGAAGTTGCTGACTAATTAGACTTTTTCTATCCAGAAAGAACTGTTTGTCAATAGACGCAGCAACGTTTTGGGGTCGATTAAAAATCTGCCCTTCTACACTTTTATGGATTCCAATATCAATTCTTATCTTTTTCAAATTGTGATAGGTTACAAACCCAAAAAACTACGGAACAATTCAAAATACTTTTGGAATTCGACACTAATGTTACATACTAACGAAGCTCCAGTGTACATAATCTAATGAAACATTCAATGCCTACGATGCATATACCGCAAGTCGTGAAGACAATAAAACCGTTCCCAACCCTTTGAAAATTTCAGCAATTTGACGATTCGTCGGCAATTCGGAAGCTCATAAACGCACGCGAAGATACTTTAAATTTCACAACCGTGGACATTTGTATTCAAATTGCACACGCCGTGAACGTCAATCGACTCAGGGTGGTTATAGAGTGAACTGCGACACATAAACCTTTTTCAGTAGTAAAACTATTGTCGATGGTGCTGAAATTTATTCAAGATGATTCTAGTTTGGTTGGTTATTCGCGGAAGTGTATTTTCATCATTGATTCAAGAAAGTATACTTACAAGGAAATGAATATATCTTATTCTAAACGAATAAACGAGTGATAGTTTGTGTTTGAATAGTAGTGCTCGTATGAATGATATCTACCACCTGAAGTGATACAGTGAGCTTCACTGCCAAGACTCCTATTGATTTCATCAATCGGTAATATTGAAACCTTTGGTGTGAAGTCGATGCTCTGAATAGAGATAAATTACCACATTGATATCATTCACGCATGTTGGATTACCTTTAAAGAAAAATGAATTGATACTATACCTGAAAATCGAAGTTATTAATTCTTTTGCAATACTTCGAAAGTCAGCTATATATAAATATATATCAGTCTCTCTCAGTCTTCCAAATGAAAAGTTTCTGTTTTACTTCGCCAAGCTTTCGCTTCTATTGTGAAGCTTCTTCAGGGCCTATAATTTATGTTTTTTTTAACAACATTATTAACTATACTTACAATAAAAATGGTGTAGAAATATTGAATTAAACATAAATTGATAAAAAATATGTATACATGTTTGTAAAATTGTTTTTTGACAAATGTCATACCTTCACATATATGTCATTTCTCACGTCTATGATGTTTTGATCATTGATTATACAGAGAGATGTATTGATTGAGAAGATTTTGATTATTACGTTTTTGATGTAGTTCCAGTAAGTTACTGTATATGTTGCTGAAGTTATCAATGTCATTTCTTTCATTCATTCAATTTGAAGATTTATTTATTTCGACCATTTCAAGAAAAATGCGTTTGGAAATATTTTTTTCTGTACGTAAAATTTTAGTATTGGGGTAATTTGGTTTATTTCCTTTTTTCTATAGAGTGTTTTGCTAATGCACATGATTTCTTATTGAATTTTATATCACTTTTATGAGATGTTATTCTATCATTAAGAATTCTAGACGTTGTTTCAATATAATTTAGGTTACAATTGCTAGAAGGAATGTTATAAATTACATTTGACTTTTTTGTAGTGTCAGTTTTATTTTTCAATTTAGTATTCAAGTTCTTTATAGTTTTGATATTTTTTTGGCATATTTTGATATTTTGTTCATTATGGAAAAGCTTTATGATATTTGTAGATAAATTTCCAAGATTAGGTATAGATTTATAAGAAAAAGTGATAGGTGAATTGTCATTACATACATTTTTGTTGATTATATCAGAATCTGTATTACTGCCAGTATTGAAGATTATTTCATTAAGAAGTTTTTTAGGATAAGAGTTTTCGATTAATATGTCTCTGAGGAGTCTGAGATTTTTTTGTTTGAGAGAAGGGTGTACTAATTTTTCTATTCTTTTCTTTAAACAGATTATCAAATTAATTTTTATTGTTTTTTTTTCAAAAAGAGTAGTAATTGATATATCTTCCTGAGTTAGTAGGTTTGATATACCAATCAGTGATCAAGGAATTATCAGTTCTACGGGTAACTCTTGTATCAAGAAAAGGTAGGGTGTTATTATAATCAAAAACTTCAATTCACTATCGAAATCGAACCTCTAACTTCAGTTTGCTCTGATATTCTTTTTCTATTGTGAACTTGATGGTGGGCTTCACGTTGTTCAGATATTCTAGGAAGGTGTCCAATTCTGCATCTCCGTGGTTCCATACTATAACGTGTCGTCGACGTATCTCAACCAGACGCGGGGTGTCTCCTTGGCCTGTTCTATGGCGAATGCTTCGAACCACTCCATGTAGATATTGGCTATAACCAGTGATATTGGTGATCCCATTGGTAGTCCTTCATCTTAGCTGAGGAAACGATCCTTCAACTGGAAGTAGCAATTCTGAACGCAGCATTACAGCAACTCCATGATGCCTGCTATTGGAAGTGTTGTTCTATTTTCCAAAGTATCGTCCTCTCTCAGCTTCTCTTTGATGATCTAGAGTGCCTCTTTGACGAGAACGTCGGTGTAGAGTTAATAACAAAGACAATGGAAGTCGGAACCATTACCATTCAGGAAATGTATTGTTTAACGATTCGTGGATTGGTACTGTATCTAGTAATATCCATGAAGCAAGCAATTGTTTTACCTACTTGATGTCATCCAGTGTTTCGTTGATAATTGAGGAACGAAGAAATTTGCTTCACCAGCAAAAATAACCGCACAAGCATGGTGGGGGTAGAAGAAGTAGGGCTAATTACGAGCACTCGCGAATTTTTGCTCGTGCGTAATAGGGTACTACTTATCCTTTTCGTTACGTTATATGAGGATGTGACGACGTTTGCCTTCAGCAAATGAAAACATTTTATTTATTAGTGCATCTGAATTTTTATAGATAAATTTAACCAATATTCTGATATATAAGAGAAGTATTCATATTTCCATAAATGAAAACGGCGTATGTTGCAAAACTTTTCTCTCCAGTTGAATCCCATACTGAAAAATAAAATCTTCATTATTCATAGAATACGGATAACGTCCTGATAATTGTTGAAACAAATGCGAAACTGCACCCCTCCTTATACGTGTTATTGAGTTCTACCCCAGCGAATAAGAGAACAGTTTACACCGGATTTCTTGAAATTCATTATATCTTTCTGGGACATTTCCGACACATCAAAGTAGTATCATCTTTCACAATATATCTTTTCGGTGGATTCTGTGTGATAATTAATGAAACGTGCAATGTGATGCGTTTGTCTGGACAAAGCTCTCGAGAATGTACCACAAAAACAATTGTCGACTGGTGTATTACACGCTGCGACAAAAGGAATTATGAAAGAATAATAAATATTTATTTCGCAACAGAATTGTTCAGATTTCCAGGGTAGTGGGTGTGCATTACTCAGAAAACTGGACAAGAAAAAATGGCAGAATGCGGAAATATTAGGAGCGAGAAGAATGGATACAGGGTAGTTCCTTTTTATTGTTTATCATTATGGAACGTTAGAATATTCTTATATTTCCCAACGATATTTGTTTTCAATTGATTGAAACCACTTTCATCAGTTACGACGTGGAAAATATATGCATCGAGCGTATTTCATGGTATTCTGACCATGGAGTTGAATATGATATCTGTTCAGTTTAGTTTTAATTTAGTTATCAGAAACTCTCATTCGAAGCCCCTTCAAACAACTGTTCCATTCAATGTTCAATAGACTCACAATTTTTTCTGTACTGATTATCAAAATTCTGGTATCCGTCAAATTATCAGATAGTAAGTAGTAGTATGAGAATATTCGTATAACTTTATGTCGATAAATAGTATGACTTCATGTCGGTGACTTAGACCCAATGCATACTTCTGATTACCAATTTGACGGAAATCTACTTATTATTATTTCAATCGACATTCGACTATGATTAAGTTTGATGATTTCATTATCGATTTGAAAAATGTTGATTATCCGAAAACTTTTATGACAGTAATTAATATGAGGAATTGCAGGGCCAAAACAGTTAAAAGAACTTGGCGTATATGAAGTAGCTATCTGAAATAAGGAAAAATTAGTTCTAGGAAAATTGATTATAACCCAAAGTTTTTGCTTTTAAAAATGTATACAAGAATTATTATTTCGAATGTGTTTTAAATTAAGTTATTATTTTTATACCTTTCTCTTCGATTGAAATATATATTTTTCTCTGTTTCTTTCAGGATAAATTTAAATATATCATTGATATATTTATATCTATTGTGTACCCATCTTTGATTCTCATTGTCGAACAGTGGTCCTCTTACATATCGGCAATTGGTGATTCCTATTTTTCAGATGTTATGAATTGAGACATCTGATTTGTTTTCTGATTTATTTCTTTCGAATCATTTCTCCACTTTATGATTCTTCCTCTTCGTCGGTTTATTGAAAATGAATATATCAAGATAAGAGAAATGTATATTGCAACTACATGAAAAAATCCTTCCAGTTCGAAAAATATTCCCATTTCCCACGAATACGGTATTGTGTCGATAAGTGGTACATTTACCTCATTCAGTTTATATTTTGGATAACCTAGGGAATGTTGTGATTAATAAGTTGGTCGGTGTGGCCAAGCCAACTAAGGCTCGGTCCTGATATTCAATCTGACTTTTTCACTGCAGGCTCAAACCGCACTCAAGACAGAATTTTCTCTGGCCGGCTCGGTGCGATAAACAATTTTTGACTAGATACCAATCCTGGCAGGTGGGATATCTGGATTGAATAAACTAACCTATCCGATAGTGCAGTGGGTTTTCTGCGTTTCTCTCATCGCAAATTCGCTACCCTGAAAATCAGTAAGACGCTCCAGAGCGCTTCACCACCGAAAACAATTAGCCGACCCTTACCCGCACAAGGCTCTGCTTTCTGGGCGCATTCCAAAGAGTGATTGAAAAAGGGGGGGAATGCGTAAAGAGTTGAATAAAACTGGTCAATACTTGATGGAAGTGAAGGTTAGACATAGTGAACAACGATATGATCCTCACAAAATGATAACCCTTTCTCAATCTGAATCTGAACAAATTCGGCTAGTCACCAGGTACCTAATATTGGTTTTCAGGATACAAATTTAATGGTAGGAAATTCCAAAATGTTAAAGTCTGTTCAGTCGCTACCTACCTTTGATAATGAAAATGAGTTGCACCCATTGGAGTTTTTGAACTTTATTGAAACTTTTATTGATTTAAATGCCATAAATAAGAATCGATTTGCTCTAATTACTAGCTGCTTGTTTGAAAAATCTGCTAAAATATGGTTTGACGCTTTTATAAATTCATCGCGTAATTGTGAGGAATTTCGTAGGGCTTTTATTGATAATTTTTGGGGCCCAGATAAACAACTATTTAGTATTTAGTATTTTAACAAGTATGTCGTAATGGCAAAATATCTACAACCATCTTTCTCCGTAGAGCACCTCATGGCGATAATCACTCGACATTTTCCCCCGCACATTTCTTGTGTTTTAGTGGGCGCTACTGATTCAGCCTCCGCGGTTGAACGATTGTGACAGGCTGATAGCTATTTACACAAATATATTCAAATAACTTCCAATAATACCGGTGATACATATCATATGTATGACCAAAACCAATAGTAATTTTTTTCAAAGAAATAAATATAATTTTCAAAAAAAATGATCCTCACATAAAAGTTCCAAGTACAAAAAATATATCAGCGCTGCATACTGATGGAGTTTAGGAGTCGGAAAACGAGGAAACCCTCCATGTTTAGGCTCTAACAATGGAGCAGTTTATTAGAACAACTAATGGAGGAATGTGATTTCGTTTATGAAATTGCTGAAATACGTTCCCCCATTATCAACATGAATTTACATGGTTACAATTACCTCGCACTAATTGATAGTGGTTCTACAATTAGCGCAGTTTCAGATGTCGGGAGGCAGTTTTCTGATAACAAAGATATACCTTTTTTTCCATGCACAGGCATATGGTTAATCGGTGCTTTTGAATGTAAATTTAAAAAGGTGAAAGCACAATTATTATTCAGTTTTGAAATAGCTAACGGAGAATTTGTCCAAGAATTTCTGATGATTCCAGATCTGACTTTCCCTATTGTTCTAGGAGTCGGTTTTTTAGGATCAAATAAGGCAGTGATCAACCTGGAAGAGAAAACTATTTTGTTATCGAATGAAAATTAGTGGTTTTCTGTTCCCGAAGTTGACTTTTGTCTTATGGGAAACTCAGAAACGGTGGGTATCTCAGAGTAGTAAATAAAATTTATAACTACGAACAAACCGATAAGTGCACTGTAAGCGTGGAATCAGATAGTGTAAATTTTTCGGAAATTTTATCACATTATTTGTTACTTTCTGAGACGGAGAAAAATCATTCAAAAAATTTAATAGAAAAATATGGTACTATATTTTCGGACGTCCCTGGTCGCACCACTTGGTATGAGCACAAAATTAATTTAAAAAATAATAACGAATTTTTCATAGAACCTTACCCCATCCCAGTGGTGCACCGGGATGACGTTAATCAGTCTATTATGCAAATGAAAAAATGGGGCGTGATTGAACGCGCGTCAACCCCCTATATCTCCCCCCTCATGACTACGGTGAAAAGAAATAAGGATATCCATATTATCTACATCTCTGGTTTTTCGGGCTTGAGTGAGTGAGTGAGTTTACTCACATAGAGGAGTTCAACTAAGACCACGCCGCTGAAGATGGCTGCCGCAGATGTTGCCGAAAGCTCCGGAAGTCGAAATTCCACTACACGGCCCTCAAGCCCGAAAAACCAGAGATGTATTAACACCGGCCGTGAAAGCCTACATTCTTAGATATCCGTATCTGTTTAGACGCCAGACACTTGAATTCTGTCATGGAACCCGATTGGGAATTACGTTTGCGCATTGAAAACAGTTAGGTCACTACACGGAAAGACTCACCTTTCAAAAATAGACTTAACTCAGAGTTACTGGCAGATACCGATAAGGGAAGAGGATAGGAAATACACCGGCTTCATGGTTGGTTCTAGACGTACCAGTGGTGCGTCCTCTCTTTTGGCATTTGCATCACACTTAGTTCTTTTTCCCGCGCTGTTCATACTATTTTTGGGAAAGAGTTTTCTGGATTTTTGAAAGCCTACATCGACGATTTGCTTGTGATGTCATCAAGTGTAGTTTTTTTCAGACCGAAATGTCCTTTTTGGGCTACCAGGTATCCCCAGTAGGTATCCGCCCTGATCCCGAACGAATTCAGGCCATTTGTGACTTTGGTTTTATCTCGATGATTAATGCTCCCACAAGGGTACATGGAAATAGTGAATCTTGTATTGATCACATCTTTGTGAAATCAAAAGGGAATGATATAGACACGATGTTACCTATGGTTATTGAAACATGTATCACAGACCATTATACTCTGCTTTTGCAAATAGTATCAGATATCAAGCAAAAATCCAATATATCAATGGAATATAAAAAAAAAGTAAATCATGAAAAATTGAAAAAAGCATTCCAAAATATCAATTGGAATTCTGTCTATTCGGAAACAAATATGGAAAAATGTACTAATAGATTCATAGAACTTGTTTGTAATAAGGTTAATCAATGTACCGATACTATAAAGATCAAACGAAAATTTCACAAAAAAACTCCATGGATAACAAACGCTTTACTTCAATCAGTCAATAAAAAAACGAGCTTTTCAAAAATCTCCAAAAAGATAAAAACAATGACGAGTTGAAACAAACTTATAATATTTACAAAAATAAACTCACAGGCCTAATCAGAAAATCAAACCAAATTATCATGAGAATATTATAAAGAGTAATCAGAATAATACCCGGAACACGAAGGAAATAAAAAAATTTTTAGGTCTGGGTAACTACGACCGTAACTTTACACCTAGTTTTGTGGAATGTGCGGAGTCTTTGACACGAAAATCAGTCCCTTGGACGTGGGGACCTGATCAGGAGAGGGCGTTTGGGAACCTGAAAAAAGAGTTGCAGAATGCCACTTTGTTATACCTCCCAGACCCCGCTCTTCCGTGGCACTTGGAAACTGACACGAGTAATATTGGAATCGCTGGTCATTTATTCCAGTGAGTGAAAGGTCAGCGGCTTCCTGTTGCTTGGGCCAGTCGACTACTTCTCGACCGAGAGAAACGCTACCATTCCAACGAAAAAGAAGTTTTAGCCGCCGTGTGGTGTATCCAGAGATGGAGGTTATATTTATTAGCTAACGAGTTTTTCTCATATTCCGATAGCAAGACCCTCACTTACTTGAACATATGTCGGCTATTATCACCCCATATAACGAGGTATGCTTTGATCCTCCAGGAATATCGTTTCCAAATTAAACATATTTCGGGCGCTTCGAGTGTTATAGCCGACACCTTGTCGCGATTCGACTGTTCTAGATTGCCCACGCCTCCTGACAAATGTTTTCAATTATTGTTGTTAAAACTTCCCCACCAGCTTTTGAAATCAATGAAAAATATAGCATCAGAGCAAATGAAATAATAATAATAAATAATATCCCCACAATCAGAAATAATCTCCAAACGAATGTAAAATATTCTACAAATTATATTTTGTATAAAGGCGTGTTGTTTGAACAAGGTAGCGAGGCGGACCGGCCCCGTCAATATTTACCTGAGAGTCTGGAGAAGGATTTTATTTTGGGCTATCATAGCGCTTTTGGGCATCCCGGGGTATATTGCACCTGGATGTGCCTAAGGTAAAAAATATTCATTCCCAATTTACAGCGGACGATTGAAAGGTATGTTAAAGGGTGTGATTGATGTGTGTCGAAAGGCCAAGACATCGGTTCTTCCAAATCCCCCACAGTGTCCAATCGTGCCCTCATCGAGAGATGACCTTATTGCTATCGATGTATTGGGGCCAGCGACCAGTCGTTCCATGTTGTCTAAGCTGTTAAACGACTATTTTCCCAGACATGGTGAGCCTTCACGTATACTGTCTGATAATGCTACTCAGTTCAAGTCTAGGCTATGGCAAGGTTCTCTCAAAAAAAAGTAATTTATTTCCAACAGGACGTACCCAATTACAGGAAATGCTTACATCTCATCTATAATCTATAATTTTTCAACAATAAATACACTCAAACACTCCTGCAAACGAAGTGTGTCCACTATCTCGATGCATGTACTAGTGTTATCCTTGTAATAATTACAATATTACGCCGACATTAAATATTGTTGATAATACAAACTATAATATTTTGCACAGAATCATTATGAATATCACAAACGTGGCTAATTTTGTTAAAATTGTTACACATAATGTATATTGGTGATTTCAACCCAATACTTGTACGAGGTGTATCCAAATAAAAAAACATTATGATTTCTACTTTCTGATCTTGGCACTCGGAAATTCAATGCACTAAGAAGAGAGCTGCAATCTATATTGTTGTGTATTAAATTGAATAGAAACTCAGTATGTAGTATCATTCTTCTTCTGTCTAGGAAAGTTACATTGAATTTGTTGAGTAGAGTACTTTGGTGAATCCCTCTGTTTGGATAAATACCATCTGTTTTGAAGCTCTTGAAGAGTTCAGGTTGGTTTATGTGTCGGTACGGCACGCATGAGCAAATCCCGCGGAGAGGTGCATGAGGGAAGTAGCTAGAATTTTAAGGACTTATTGCCACGATAAACACAGTAAGTGGGCTGTCGATCTACCCTTATTCCAGGAAATCATAAACTCAGTAGTGCACGAAACTACCGGATTTACCCCCGACGAGCTTGAATTCGGGAACGAGAAAAAAAGGTTATTACCCACTACTATATTTCCACCATTACCCCCTCCGATGCCCTATGATGTAAAACTGTTTTTGGCAGCGGAAACTTTCAAGGTAAGGGACACGCGCCGTGCCTTGCAGCACCCAGGTAGGCCCTATAAAAATTCGTTCCGGGCGATCTGGTCTCCTTAAAGCGAATAATCTTTCTTCTGCTCTCCGTGCCGAAACTAAGAAGTTGTTACTTCTGTTTGAGGGTCCGTATCGTATTAAAAAACTGATTAGGAAAAGCACTTATGTCTTACAACAATTTGCTCGGTTACTCCTGAGGGAGGATCGGATGCGACGAAACTTAGTATTCTGTGCCTGACTGATTAATTTATCACATCGTCAACGTCGCGAAATTGTGTAACCCGAATTTTACCTACGCGAACAGTTGTTTATCGGTTTTATTTTGTTATTTCTTTCAAGAACGAAACTAGGCGCATGGGAATATCTTTTCAGAAGACGAATTCACAAGAAAGCGGTGAAACCATATTTCAACGTACTGCAAATTTCACCAGTGAGCAAATCCACAAATTGCTTGTAGTTAGATGATTTCAAACACTTCATTTAGTGTTTTGATTCGGTGCCTGGATTTTTAGGTGGGTGGCTGCTTTTATTTTCCTATACCTGTAATTAACTATATATACATATTGTTGCAGTACATGTTTTTCTGTCCGGCATTGTGTAAACAGATTTGGTGTTATCATAGTTATAATTTTTAGATTTGTCTCACGGCTTTTTCCGAAGTCCATTGTCGAATACGTTAAAAATAAACGTTTCTCCACCATTTTGTGTGCCTCATCTTCGTCACTCTGAGAACCCGAACAAAAAACCCTGAGAACCCGAACAAAAAACCCTGAGATCAGACTGTTTTGTAACAAGATTTGAAACATTGATGTGAAAGTAATTTTTCAAGAGTTAAATAACCGCAGCACCCAAAAGATTTTACTTGCACTCGAGGCGCGTTTCACTGATAAATTCAGCGTCTTCCTAGTCAGTTTTCTTCTCCTGAAGATGCTAATGCGTGTAGGGTAATATCAGTTTGGTGTTGATGCAATCAACAAAACTGTAGTAAATGAGTTGAAGTGGAATAGAATGCTTGAAGAATATCCCAGTGAGTAAGTCAAAACACAATACATTTCCACCGACGATATATCTATATAAGCCCCACATAAAATCATGGTTCGGCCAATAGCAAGTGGCTGGACACAAAACACTTGGGTACGCAGATGATATAGTCATTACGGTCCAAGGCAAATTCAACAACACGGTTAGGGAAAGAATACAAATGGCCCTAAACCTGGTCAGTACATGGATAGATGAGGAGGGACTAACCATTAGCCCCTCCAAATCAACCATTGTAGCGTTTACCCGAAGACGGAAGTTAGAGAGCTTAGGACCTCTAACCCTCCAAGGTACCCACATACAGCTGTCGGGGGAAACTAAATATCTCGTGGTGATTCTAGACTCGAAGCTCACCTGGAACCAACAGCTGGCAAAAGTAAAGAAAAAAGCCGAGGCGACGCTAATGATAGCCAGACGGACACACGGAAAAACATGGGGGCTAAACCCCAAAATGATGTATTGGATATACAACATTGTAGTGAAACCCATGATCACATATGCATCTTTGGTATGGTGGACAAAGACAACACAAAAAATAGCCGCGGTTGAGTTGAGCAAGATACAAAGACTTGCATGCCTTAGCATAACGGGAGCTATGAAAACAACACCAACACTAGCCATGGAAGCACTGTTGGACCTCCCACCGATTGACTTGACAATTATGGGAGAGGCAAGAATGGGACTTCTAAGGCAACAAAAATCGAGCAAGAGATCGGATCACAACAAGATAAAGGAGATAGTGGGCGGGAACATTCTTGAAATGGAAGCAACGGACCACATGACTCCTAGATACTCCTTCAACATCAACTTCGAGGTTATAATACAAGATCGAAGGGAATGGTCAGATGACAACATCAGGGGCAAACCCGGAGAGAGGATCTGGTATACGGACGGATCAAAAACCAGGGAAGGAACTGGTGCTGGAATATACAGTGAGGGGAGAAACTCTCAAATAAGTGTCTCACTAGGAACAAACACCTCCGTATTCCAAGCAGAGATGTACGCTATCTTGCAATGCGCAAGAGAAATCAATATGAGGGAAATGCGTAATGCACGGATCAAAATATGCTCAGATAGCCAGGCATCACTGAAGGCTCTTATGAACCCGAAAGTGACATCAAGACTGGTATGGGAATGCCGAGAAGAGCTCAGGGTCCTTTCAGAACATAACAAAACAACTTTGTTATGGGTTCCAGGACACTGTGGCATCGAGGGCAATGAAAAAGCTGATGAACTAGCCAGAAACGGTTCATCAACTCCATATATTGGTCCAGAACCCGCACTCGGGATTACTAAATCCGACATTCGAGGATGCATTCGGGACTGGATCAAACGAAAACATAAGGAGAGGTGGAAAGATGCCCCTCTCATGCACCACGGGAAAACATACATCAAAGAACCGTCAAAACACAAAACTGAAGAACTACTCAAGCTGAGCAGGAATCAAGTTCGAACAATAACGGGCCTTCTCACTGGTCACAGCCCAATGAGGAAACACCTGAACAAAATGGGGCTGTACAACGGAGAACTTTCCTGCAGACAATGTGGCAAAGGAACAGAAACAGCCAAACACATACTGTCAGAATGCGAAGCATTAGACCGCAAGAGACAGGCAATATTCGGGAAGCCCAGACTAACTCCCGAAGAATACAACAGTCATCCGGTGAAGAACCTGTACAGATTGGTACAGGGGACTAGAATTACGGAGTGGGTGCTGTGAAACTAATTGGAATGCACAAAAAGCCCAAGAGGCTGAGGTGCTGCTGGTGACAGGACCAGCATCCGATGGGAAAAAAAAAAAAGTGGCTGTGTTCATAGCTTTTCTCAACATCGTGAAATATAAAGAGAAACCAACTTTCTCTCCGTGTATGGATTATGTGTAGATGTCCAAAGTATTGTTTATTGATATTCATAATCAAATCAATTTTTTATAAGTTTTGTTTCCTCGATATGCTAAAAGAGCCAGTAAAGTTTTCGTAAGCCCCATAATCTCTTCGAAAAAAATTATATTCTTATTTTGCGTTTTTTCTTTGTTTGATTTGGGACTTTTTTATACATACTTTCATGCCGTCTCTTTTGAAATTGTCCAGTTGTTTAAATGTTATTTCAAATATTCAAGTAACAACAACAATTGCTCCCTTCTGTCCACTATGTTACATAAACATGTACAATGATTTATCACATCTCTTTGCAAGGTGACTGCGTGCTAAACATGAAAATGGTTATTTTCTTTACTGTTATTGGGGATGACTTTCCGCTACTACGGTAAGTTGTAACGACTTTTACGCTTGTAGGTTCATTTTACGACTACGATCTGCGGGAATGTTTGATATGGCACATTTCGGTGCAGTGAATGTTTATAATACACGACATGGGATCATACTGGGCTCGTAACAAAAATCTATGGCTGTTTTCAAATACACATTATTCATAGAATTGGATACACATACAGTTTTCGTGACTGATTTAGTTTATTGACCAATTTATATTTTATTAGGATGTTTATATCGAATGATTGTAACAAGGTTAATAAACATTATTATTATTATTATTATATAGAATGTGTCCTTATGATTGACAGCAAACGAAGAAGGTTCATAGTTTGACCACCATTTGAACTGAGTAGGGCTCAACCTCAAACTATAATACCGCCCTCAGACTGGCAATATGAGCGTCATATTTCATGTGGATTCAGAGATTTGACGGAAGGAATTCGGACGAAATTGTGGATGTTCCGGAAGAATGGATTGTTTCAGTTCCAGACTGACCAATCGAACCATTGTACACTTCATTTCGGAAAGAAACCTCCCCTGCTTTCCTGCAGGTCATCGAAAAACCGTTTAGAAGGCTATAGCAGAACACTTCTTTCTGTCTTTCTTTTTTATCATTCCTGAGTCAGAGTGAAAAGGCTCTATATTCTTTCGACACATCTGAAAAGTGATGTTTTTCTGAGCTTCCATATCTATTTTTCCCATTTATATGACTGATACCAAGGTATTTTCAAATAACAAATTTATATGTTCCAACATCTAATTTATTACACTAATCAGTGCATTCAGAGTCTATGGATTGGTTGGAGTATGTGTCACACAAACTAATTCTTATCAAATCATAAGTAAATTAGTCCACGAACCATCAGGAGAAAGAATTTATAAGAAGTGCTAGATAACATTCTTTATAAAATATGGCAAGCACTTTTTTTGCACTGCCTCTAGACCTCTCCCTGATGGTAGGTGAGAACATGACTTCATGATAATTTGCAATACTTGATGGAACTTCAAAAAAGTCGCGTGTCCAAGTTTCACATACGTAAAGAAAATCCAAGCTTTGATCAATGAAATCAGGCAAGATATTCATTATATTTTTCTTTAACATTCGAATATAATGCTGATGTTGTATCTCTTCGATTCACTCCACTCTGAAAATTAGTTTCACCAGGCTCCATATAGTTTTTTGGATTAGTCCCATGTGCTGCAGCTTCCTCATGATTCCTTTTGTAATTTCCAGACAGACTTCCCTTGATGGTTACTATTTCGGGGCAGTGGTTTCTGTATTTCACCATAACATATTCTCCATCTCATTTGCGGGCATTGATAGTTGCGTAATAGTGATTTATGGTAATAGGAAATATAACACACGAGTGGCATACATGTTATTTGATAGTTTAATTGTCTAAAATTACATTATTAATGACAGTCATGAATGTCATGTGTTAGATAAATATTTTTAGGCTCTTCATATTGCTTTGGAGTTATATCGGGCTTCACCTTCAGGTTGAAGTATAAGGTTACATGCTCTTTTGTATTCCTGTTTACTTTCAGTACATTTTCAGGATGCCTAACATTACCTTCTTTAACGAAGCCAAGTCTATCAATTTTATTAATATGGATCATATCCGGAGAGGTTATGATGTTAATAACATCTGTTGCTGCCTCAGTTGTATTCAATGTTTCACTAAGTCCAAAAATCATTACGCTATTTGCTCTTTCCATCCTCATCATTCATTGTAAAAACCTCTTGTGGAAGTGTTTGGTTTCCATTTCCAAGCTTCTCGACTCTCAAACATAAGTCGTTAGTAACCCCTTTTGACGCTTTTATCTTGGCCACGCAAGAGTCCAGTTTTTCGGATTGGACAACTGATAACGACCGTAGTTTTGATACACCGTGCGCTAGACCAATGAGCGTCGCATCTATTCTCTCGAGTTGTAAATCCTTCCGTGATAATGCATCACTGTAGGCTACCCAACTATGTTTGCTCGTAACAGCGAAAATGTCATCTGTATTCCAGATAAAAACTTCCACCCCTAGCAAACACCGCGAAGTGAAATTTACAACTGTCAGCTATTTGAAATTATATTAATGAGGTTTGAGTGGCTCTCTTCAAAGTTTCAAATCAAATGATCAGCTCACCCAGATGTCCAATATACCATATATTTGTTTGTACTGAAATCATCGGTTGCTGTATTCCACTTAAGTTACAAATTCAATGTAGGGGTGAGCATTTGTGTTGGGTCTTTCCTCGATTAGCTACCAAGGCGAATCGAAAAATCGTTTCGAAGAAATAGCTATAGCAAAACACTTCTTTCGGTCTTTTTTTCCTATCATACCTAAATCAGTGTAAACAGACTCTCTAGTTGTTTGTACAACATAACTAAAACAGTGTTACTACTTGAAAGTCATCCTTTTGTGGTAGATGGATTCTTACTTCTAGTTTTTTGAGTTCTCAACCTAACACAATCTGAAAAAATAGAAATCAATATTGAAATCAATGGAAGTGTAGAGGGGCCGATTTTCAATCTACCCCTAGAAGTTGTTCGTGCTGACAAAAATGTATCGGTGAAACGTCCAGACCTCTAGAAGTGCGAAAGATTGAACACAAGATGTACATCAAGAACAGATTGTTAGTTCTAAATTATCAGAACACATTTTCACTGCCAATAGAGATCATACAGTTCAATGGAATGACACTTGAATGATAGCAAGAAAGAGCAATAGCCGGAGACGAAAGTTGAAGAAATCTGCTTTTATCATGATGTCTGCGGATGCTCACATCTCAAACACTTCGGTTGATCGCACCTGGCTGCTTCTCTTGAAAGAAACATATCAAAACTCAAATATTTGACATTTTACAAAAAGCGAACATAAAAACTAAACAAGAAGAGAAGATTTGTTAAAATTTTGAAAGAGGAAGCGGATTCGGTTTGAATTTGGATAAGTATTTTCATAAATATTAGTAAGTGTATTTTTTTGATAAGCAAAATTGAGATATACGAACGTGTTCAATTTAGAAGGAACTATTTTGGAGTTATCGCAGCAACTTCTCAGGCTAGATTGAAAACCTGCCCTTCTACACTTGTATAGATTCCAATATTCATTCTTATTTTTTCAGATTGTGGAAGGTTGGGAACCAAACAAAGGTAGAAGAAATAAAACATTTTTTCTGATCTTCCATTTGGTTTCACCTAATGGTATAACTGATACCAAGATGATTTCAAATCAAGAATTCATGAGTTCCATCATCTGATTTTGGTTTATGTTTGTATTAGTATTGATCAAAAATCAATTTTAAATATTAGTTGATGAATATACATTATTCAAACCATTCATGAATATACAAACAGTACAGTATTGGGACACTCATATTGTCATCCAGTATCTGACAACGATGTTTCTTCTAGTACTTGTCAAGAAATGTTAATATTTGGAAATGATCAAAGAACGTTAACTTCCACAGCCGGAGCTAACTGCTTGTGAGTTTACTACGACTGTCAGTCATAGTAAACTCACATAGAGGAGTTCCACTAAGACCACGCCGCTGAAGATGGCTGCCGCAGATGTAGCCGAAAGCTCCGGAAGTCAAAATTCCAGCACACGGCCCTTAAGCCCGACAAACCGAAGATGTATTAACACCGGCCGTGAAAGCCTACATTCTTTCATTTACGTTTGATTTGGACTTTCATCGAGTAACATATCTATCAGTTGATTGAAATAAAATCATAATCAAATTGTTATTTATGCTCGAATAAGTTATGTTCAGCTACGTTCTTTCTGACATTATGATGAAGTATTGATCTATTATCAGTCGCCTTCTCGGTTGTTGAATAAAAAGAAGACATGTAAACTCGAAACATAGAACTCTAAATTTCAAAAATTATTTTATGCTAGCGGAATTTTTTTCTATTGCAATATCTTTATAAAACTAGAGGAGTACGACAGTGAAATTTGTTGTGAATCTTCTCCAGAAATGAGCAAGATATGAAGATTTGACATTCGAAATAGATCAAAGAGGGTTATAGTATTTTCCTATCGCCATTTAAGTTCGATGTGAGTGGGTCTATACGACTCCACCATTGCAACTCTGTGAGGTTTATTGTGGCTCACACTAGCTTCATCATATGATGATTCCGACGACAATGGCATATGGAAAAGCATGTTAGACAGCGTACCCTAACAAATGGTTGGTGCCCTATGCATAAATGCATTGAAGTGGACCAATCCTATTAGGTTTTGCCAGAAGTCCCGAGCTCTTCTTGCAGCTCAGGTGGTTGTTTCTCGAGATACAGATAGTTAATTCTTGAGATCTAAAAACCCCTATATTCTGAACAGATTTTCATTTCGAATTCAGTTCACACAATAGTATCAACACTTCTTTTGATAGTTGTTATCTAACTTATCAAATTGTATATGAGTCCATATTATTATTATATCGGTTCTTCGAGTTTCGAAAAGTGTCTATGTGTGGTGTCTATATGTGACTTAAGCAAGGCATTCGACTGTGTTTCTCACACAGTACTATTGGACAAACTACAAGTTTACGGTGTACAGGGTACTGCATGGAAATTATTCGAATCGTACTTGAATGGTGGGAGACAAGCTGTTCTTATAAACAACAGCTATTGTGAAATCAAGAACATTCATTTTGGAGTACCTCAAGGTTCTATCCTTGGCCCACTTTTATCAATTGTCTATATCAATGACATATTTCATCACATGTGTCCAATCAAATGTATTTGTTATGCAGAAGATTGCTCCCTTCATGACTCTGGCAAGAAACTTGATCACTTGGAAGAAACTTCACATGACTTTTAGAAAAGCTGAAACGTGGTTCGATCCTACTTCCTTGAAACTCAATAAAAACAAAACTCAAAGTATTGTTTTTTCGACCAACAATACAATTGCCAACAATTCAGAAGTAAAACTACTTGGAATTGTTATGAATAACAAATTAAAATGAAAAGCTCATATTGAGCACCCAAGTAAAAAATTAATCTCAACTCTCTTCATATTACGGAAACTGAGCAGATTTGCTAACTTGGCAGTTTTGAAAACAGCCTACTTTGGCTTATTTCATTCTCACATCAATTACGGTGTGACTCTATGGGAAAACGCTGTAGACTCTGTAAGAATTTTTAGACTCCAGAAACGAGCTTTACGAATAATATCTGAAGCCAATTATAGTGACAGTTGTCGATCCATAATTGAAAATCTAGAAATACTCACCTAACCGTGTATTTACTTCCTCAATTGTTTGCTGGATATTCATAGAAATGAAGAAAAACCTCAAAAAAATAATTCATATCACAATTATAGCACAAGAATTTGTAACTTGATTCGACCAACGAGACATCGTTTATTGGCTTCTGAACGCAATACTTCAGACGTGAAGTTATATAATAAAGTACCAGTGCATATTAAGGAACTACCTACCCATAAGTTCGAGATACTGATCTGTAAATATTTGATGTCACACTGCTTCTACTCGTTGGGGGAGTATTTGGAGGCCGATGTGAGTTCATGAGAAACTATATAATGTCATAACAAACACAGCACTATAACACATGCCATTGGGGAGCACTCTTCACCCAATTTAATTTTAAATAATGAAAAAATTCAAATTTCGAATTGTAGTCTCGTTTTCAATGTATATTTTATTTAATTTCTATTGTATTATGCTATGTCCTGGACCTTACACATTCTGTAATGTGGCTGAATGAATAAATAAATAATAATGTAAATTGGACTTTATTTTTCATTCAAATAACTAATTGGGTCAAGTTCTTCAGTTGAAGAGATTTCATAACGTTGCATCTTTTGCTGCTATTACTGATTTATCAAAAAAATCAATTCCTTCTGGAAAATACCAAGAAAATCCGATTCAATCTCTTGAAACATCAAATGCAAGGAATTGATGTAGACAGTTGATATAAATACCTAATAGGCTTCATGCAGTACAATTTCCTGTAATATTATCATCAAAAACGGATCTAAGAACCAGCTTGTTTTTTTGTGAAGGCGTTGTTAGTGAGAATTGAAAAGACCATAGCATTTTTCTATCACCATTTTTTAACCCATTGAAATTAATTTTTCCTGTCACAACGTAATTTAAATTGTGATACATCTATGAAAAAACAACACTCAGTCAGGTACTGAACATATATATTCAGATATGGAAGCGAGGAAAAGAAAACAAAACCAAACAAACAAAAGGCAATCAAAAACACACCTGGGATCTGAAATCACCGTCCCACTCACACCAACTGAAACTACTCAACGAATGAAAGTAAAGGAAAATACAATTATGAAAAACAAAAGCAAAATACACTGTTGACACAAATAAGTTCTGAAAACTTTCGGTCACATATGGCGATGATAATAATCAGACTTCTATAAATCTGCAATACCGTCATTACATTTGGGAAAATAGGTGTTATATTCTCGGGAAGTAGAATTTTAGATTTTTATTCACTTAGATTTTTATCTTGTATCATCCAGTGCAATTCGATCGGAGAGGGATATAGTATCGATCACATATAGGTATCTATCACCATTCCGTCCATACAGAACTCTGTTCATTATCATCATTTCAAATCAATCATTGGCTTTTCAACCGTTTTTTAATTTGATTTCACTTGTCAGTGTAGTATCAATACTTCTTTTATAATTCTTTATCTATTCAAGCAAATTCTACAATCGTTCCATTTCAGCTCCTTAGAGCATTCTGCAGGAATTGTTTTCTTCAATGCTTATATTAAATCCACCGGGCACCGTTTGAAGAGTTTTCATAACGTTCCATATTCTGCTGTAGGGTTTGACTCATCGGAAAAATATCTACTGGAAAATATCAAAGACAATTCGATTCAGACCTTCAAAACATGAAACGCAAGGGTTTCATGTTGAGAGTTAAATGGAGGATCTGACAAGCTCTCCGCAAAGCGCTTCTACGTCTGAAAAATATGCTCGTTTCAAACAACACACATGCAAAACACAAAGAAGATTGAAAGGTATGATTCTACTTGTCAGACTCTCAAAGGAAAGTTTTTCTTTCGTTCATGTTCCAACACTAAGATGATTAAGTGTATTTTTCTTCTGCCCAGACTACTTTTCCATTTATTCAGGGAAACACAAATCGTTCCAGTGAAAAATCCATTCTCAGACAACTTTGTTATACCGCAAAGGAATTCTTGTTTACAAAAGGGATGGATTTGAAAGTAATCTGTTATCAACATCAGATATCATAGGGGAGCATTTGAATGCGTTGCACTATGTGGTTTGGTTTTCCATTTTTAGTAAACTTCATACCGCCCTTCTAGGAGAGCTGAAAGCTCACGTTCGAGCCCAACATGTGAAAAATAGGGATGTGAATAAACGAGTTGGAACCACAGAAACTGATTCATTTTAGCTTGTGCGTGGTATGACGAAGAGGGTGTGTAAGCAATTAGTAAACTGAAAAATATATGCAAAATAATATGTTGGTAGAAACTCTTACATCTAGCTTTGGATAAAATCATATTCAATGGTGAACATGAAAAAAATATTCCAGTCTATTTGTGAAAAAATGTAAATAATTGAGATATTGATTTTGAATTCATCACTTGGGAAACCAGTCGATCAAATTGATTTATAGTCCGTTATCAATGATGGTATGGAAAAATTCGATTTTTTTTCTGAAATCCAGTTTATATTTTATAGGTAACATATTGAAGATATTTTTTCCGAGGTAAGTACAAGTACGTGGGTCTATAGTTTTACTACATAATATAGGACAATATGTGTTCTCTTTTTGCCTTGTCTCATAGTCGGTGGAATGGTCTCAGCGGAAGCGTCTATCTACTACTATTCCAAGGTACTTTATGGACTCATCTGCGGGAATCTCGGATCTTCATAAATTTTTAGGGGTCTTAAACTGTTTGCATACGAGAAAAAGGGTCAGTATTTAGTAATCCCTATATTCATAGTGAGTTTATTGAATTGAAACCATTTCTTTATCATATGCAATTTTTTTCAGCCTCGATTTTTAATTCATGCCAGTTTTTGGCTTTATACAGTACGGAGTTCACACACTTCCAGAGATTCGAAAAATTATGCTTTTTTTTTTCAATTAAGGTTCTAGCATATTCTCTCCGTTATTTATCGATCAATTAATTTGATTTGTTTTTATAATTCTTGTATGTTTCCAATAACTATTGATGGTTCCTATAAATTCTTATTTGTTTATTTAAATATTTTTCCTTATAGATACAAGGAAACCTCGAGTGATCCTGGGTTTTTGAAGGAAATGCATTTTGTTGGAGATTTTTGCATTTCTGTCAGAAATAAAATCTCCAACAGAATTCAGTTCTCCAAAAAACCCTAGATCACTCGTGGTTTGCCTGTATGAAAAGAAAAAGTGATTAACATAACATACCATACCAACCAATATTGATAAAAATATTTGAAGAATCAACAAATTTGTGAGAAATTGGATTGAAATGAGAACCATTACAATACTGTCTTTCTGTCACAAACTTAATTATAACATCGAAAGTCGTCCAGAATTATGTGAATGGAGCTGCCTATATTTGAAAGTGGGTCACCCATCAAGTACGTGCCTCTATTAAATCATTGATGGTTTGCTTTGAGCTATGTCTATTCAGCCGAATTCCCACACAAAAACGAATTTACAAAGTGATACATTATTACATGATCGAAATACTGTAATCAAAGAGATACAAACAGAGCACGGAAATTTCAATTAACAATGTGGAACTCAAAGCGTAATGTTATGGCAATATTATAATGAAGGTTGTAGTACGATGAATACCTAGTATCTGTTCGATCATTATATTCTGCTTCACATATTCCACAAAAGTTCACAGAAATATTTTGAAATGCCTTTGATATGTTGTTTGATTAAAATGCTTCAACAGAATAAACAAAACCGTACAATTCACAACAATTCATTCACCGTGAAATAGAACAGAATATAATTCAAAAATGTTCCCTGTGAGGAAGGCAAATAAATAGGGATATACCCAGAGGCTTGTCGATCTGTGGGTGGATACAACATTATCAGGTGAACTTCTTAACTTACTGCGAATATTGATGTTGTATTGTCTACAAATGTTATTCCGACACTTATATATACACAAATTTCTACAAACACACATGAACCTTGGTACTTAAAATATAAACAGTAAGTGCCGACTTGAGACATGAATCATAACACCCAGTATAATATGAATATTAAAGTAAATGCGGACTTGAAGACAATGTTATGAAATATGAAAGAGGCTACACAATTATCAATCATAAATGTTATGAGATATTCAATCTATTTTAATGTTATTGGTATTATATTTCTCAGTCATGGTGCAACATAGTTTAAATAACTTAGGCATGTTGATTTTTGCGCTTTTTGTAAGTATTCATTAGCTGCTGGTTTATCTCTGGTGTTGTAGATATTTTCTCTTTCATCAGTTACTGCCGGAAAAATAATATCTGAAGTTCATACAGTGACATACACCACAAAGTGAGTGACTCCTCGAAACACCGCACATCCAAATATGACGTCCGCTACTACGCGATATCCCATCTGCGTTTACGATCTGGTCAGGACCGGCGCTAGGACGTAACAATATATTTTTTTTATATGCAGATTCACACGAAAGGGAAGCCCTTTAATGTTCGAAGAACACCGCGTGAATCAAGGGACAGGAGATACGAATTAACATTAACTTTGAATTTCTGAAGTTTGTCAGCCTCAGGAAAAACCTATTTTGGCAAGGAGTTCCAAAGCTCAGCTGTTCTATTGACAAAAGATCCCTGAGCAAGAGAGGTTCGACAGGTTTCCAAATTCACAACAAAGGGGTGGGAATTCTGTACTCGTCGAGTCATCCGTGTAGATATTGCCAAGGAGGGGACGATTGATAACAATTCGGAAGAGCATCGACCGTGAAAGTATCTATAGAAGAGAGACAAGTCTCCGACTATTCTACGATGTTCCAATGAAGTGAGCGAGTCTGTGAGCGAAGAATCATATACTAATTTTTTTTGAAGATTCCACATATCTATATCAGCGGAGAAAAAACTCTGAATTGTTTCAGTGAAAGATCATCCAAACAAAATTGTCACTCATTAAGTGAGTTTCCAAATTTAATATCATATGTTATTGACATCACCATATCCTCATAAACTTCAATTCTGAAATCATAGATATCATAGGAAAATATATACTTTGACGTCATTCTCACAACTTGGCAAATACGCATTCATGAGAATTAATAGCGCATTTGATAATAATAATAATAATAATAGGTCAGTTTGAATCCCGAATAGGACTAACTAGAAATAGTTGAAAGTAGTGGATCATTATTTGTAATGCCACATATTTCGATTGGATATACCTTTTGATAATACATGAATGGCTAGTTCGGAATGGTAGGTACCAGTTGAAACAGACTGTAAACTGTTGTAATATTACTTCTCGACGTTTCGGATCCCACTTTCGAGCCATTCTCAAGACTTCTTCTTGAATTGGTGGCGAGGCTAAGTCTCCTCAACCCCCAGCTCTCATCTTGACAAAGTGAAGACTGTGGTTTTGTGGATAGAGGGATGGTATTCATAGTTGTATGAGAATCCGACGTTGTTGAAACTGTCGGACCATATACAGGTCTGGTTTGAAAAGGATCAACTAATAGATTTGTTCGATGAATTTTTCTAGAGTTGCAGCGACAAATTTCATCGTCGAAATACGGTATAATTTATCTTATATTTAACCATGGGGCTATTGTAATTCATTAAAAGTTCTATATGCAACTTTAATATTCACTTCATCAAATATCTGTTCAAGTCCTCTAGTAAATTACGGTTCTTATGGGAGTACCACAATCTTTTTACTATTCTCATCTTCTCAGAAAGTCGAAGATAATTGAAAAGTTTTCCTGTTTTACATTTTCTGGTTATCAATTATCTCTGGGTTGAAACCGTTCACTTCAGCTACTTGCCTGATCACTATCTTTTCATTTTTGTTCTCATCTTTCTTCAAAGGAAATGTTATTGACCTATGGACGAGAAATTGGGGTGCGTAATCCTACGTCGAATTCTTCCTACGACGAATTCTTCCTATGGCGAATTCTTCCTACGGCGAATGTCATCCCCTCCACTGACGTCATTAAAACACGAACGTTTCCGATGATGATCCATACCCCCCATAGTGGAAAGTTCGCCGTAGGAAGAATTCGACGTAGCAAGAATTCGCCGTAGGAAGAATTCGACGTAGGAATAATTCGACGTAGGAAGAATTCGACGTAGCAAGAATTTGACGTAGAAAGAATGCGGCGTAGGAAGAATTCGACGTAGGAAGAATTCGCCATAGGAAGAATTCGACGTGCAAGAATTCGTCGTAGGAAGAATTTGCCGTAGGAAGAATTCGCCATAGTAACACTCCCTGCTCCTCAGAATTAGTTAACATTGCCGTCAAATTATCTCGTCAACGACTCCATCAATAAAACGGAATGCACCGAGGGATTCCTCTTTCACATTCACGGTGGAATTCATTCGTATAGATTGATATTATTAACAAAATAAAAATATGAAATTATAATACATGAAGTGATCAACATCGATATTATACATCAAGAAAAATTACTGCTTTTTTTTATTCTTCTCTACAAACTCGATACACGTCTCATCATTTGTTAACTGTTTAATCTCTGACTAAATAGGTGAAAAATGCGACGCGTCTGGATTTCACACCGTATTAAGGTGGTTAAAAAAGGGTTGTACACTTCAAATCCGTAACACTTTTTGGGAAGACATATGATGCAGCATGAATCGTGTTCAAGACGTTGCTGCTATATGAAACTATAAATTCCAGCACTATGCTTGTCACTTTTTAGAGGTTCAACGGACTGAATTTCCCAACAAACAAAGGGGAGTTACGGACTAAAAATTTCCATATGGCTTTCTTCAAGACGTTAGATTCTTTTCGCTGAGACAATCAGTTATCTCTTGTTAATAGTCGATTGTATCAGTGAAAACTGACGACATAGTGCTACAAGTTACTGTTTCATATAGCAACATCGTCCTGAATATGTTTCATGATGGATCATTCGACCCCTCAAAAAGTGTTATTGGCTTGTAGTCTATTCCTTTCATTTCAGTTCACTACTTCAAAGGATATTGAACGCAAATTTTTCGGACCCCTATTCCAAATTCAAATCCAAGGTCAAAAATCATTATTATGAATATTACATTTTGTTTTACAGACTATATCGGGTATTTCAACTTTAACTCTCACTATTATGTTTTCGAATAATATAAGAAATACGAAGACGGTTGATTTGGGGCAAAGTTGCACATGTATGTGGCCAACAGAATGCCTTTCAGAAAGTTATACAATCTCGAGTATTAATGAATGAATCCCACAGTGAATTCGAAAAAGGAATTCTTCGGTACAAATCGTTCATCTGATCGAGTTGTTCTGTCTGCGATGTGATATATTTCGAGAAAGAAGGGCGTGTATTGTCGCCGATTTTTTCTTACGTCAAATACTCCTACGGCGAATTCTTCCTACGTCGAATTCTTCCTACGTCGAATTCTTGCTACGTCGAATTCTTGCTACGTCGAATTCTTCCTACGTCGAATTCTCGCTACGGCGAATTCTTGCTACGTCGAATTCTTGCTACGTTGAATTCTCCCTACGTCGAATTCTTCCTACGGCGAATTCTTCCTACGTCGAATTCTTGCTACGTCGAATTCTTCCTACCTCGAATTCTTCCTACGGCGAATTCTTGCTACGTCGAATTCTTCCTACGTCGAATTCTTCCTACGTCGAATTCTTCCTACGGCGAACTTTCCACAATGGGGTGTATGGACCATCATCGGAAACGTTCGTGTTTCAATGACGTCAGTGGAGGGGATGACATTTGCTTTAGGAAGAATTCGACGTAGCAAGAATTCGCCGTAGGAAGAATTCGACGTAGCAAGACGACTCGAGAAATTAGCAGGGCTGCTATTCCATGTTGCGCAAAATATTCGAGACGTTTCTATTGTACCTGGAAGTGTCGTATCTTTCCTATGAATGTCAAACTGAAATGGAATGGAAATAGTTTGACATTCATATGATGGATACGAACACGTGCATATACATTCCTAACTACTTGAATTGTCCACAACATGAAATCGCAGCACTGAAATTTTCTCGTCCTTAGGTTAGCAACATATCTTTCAAAGATGAGCACGACGATGAATTGGGTACGTAGCTGAAATTAACAGTTTTAAACTATAGATAGTTAATAAGACAATTACAAAATAAGAATTCATGGAAACTCTTCGTATATCTTCGACTTTTCGAAAAGATGAGAGTAGTTAAAAGTTTATAGTGATTCCATATGAACCTCAATACACTAGAGGACTTGAACAGATATTCGATGGAGTAAACATGAAAGTTGCATATGAAACTGCTTATAAATGATAACAGTTCCTTTTCTGAACTGAAAGATGAATGAGAAAACACAGAAAAGTCGGGAATTCACGGAATCTGTTGTCAATATTTGCAACAACAAATATATTGGCCAGAGCCGACGAGATATAAAATCCTATTTTGAGGAGCATTATGGAAACATGAGATACGGAAGGGTAGAAAAGTCCGGTGTCGCCCAACTTGCTCTGGGGCTCTATTCTTCAGATAAATCCGTATACGACAATTATGTTGTGTCGCAGTTCAATATTATATCACTCTACGTCATTTTATATGAAATAAAATGAATCCGCATGATTCAAGAATGATCACGGAATTGGTGAAAACGATCTGAGACTGATTGAGGAAATGCATGACACAAGGCTACTAGATGCATTCGAACGACGGCGTATTGGTGCCATTGCAAAAATAAAAAATCTCGTAATCTCTGATAAATGACTTAATGAATGTGTCAATTGACAGATTCAATCTGGCAAATGCGACTTTTTTGAAAGATATTGATTCCGGTTCAAATTGTTTGGTTGAAACAATGTCACATTATCATCATACAAGCAATAACGTCAGCTTACCTAGGATGGACATTTCAACTTTTTATGGATCATATGAGCAGTGGTTGGAATTTTATAACTCATTTAATAATCCAATTCATACTGAAATTAGAAGTTTTCCGACATTGAACGTTTTAAAGTGAAAGATGAGATTGAAACCTTCGGTTGATAGTATCATTTTTCTTCTCCTGAAGATGCTAACCTTGTTAGCAAAAAGCGCGTCGAGTGCAAAAATATCAGTTTGGTGTTATGGTAATTGATCTCTAGAAAAAGATTCATTATTGAACGTTTTCATTATTTGAGAAATTCCATTCAAATGAATTCAGAAAAAAAATTACAGTGAGGCTTTTATTTCACCTGAAAAACGTTATGAAAACAAACAGCTCATTTCATTGATAGAGCAAGAGCCCGCGTCCACCAGACCTTCGTTATTTTATAAAAGCTGAAAGTTTCTCTGCGTATTCCCCTAACACAAATGAGAACGATCAGCGACTATGAAGTTTGGATGATAGTTACTTCTTCAGATACTAGGTAGCAAAGGCGTATAAAATAGTACCTCACTTTCGTCAAAGTATAAAGCTCAGCTTTTTCATATCTTCTTCGGAATGATATTAGAAATCACATCATCCATTGCCAGACACTTACTCTGGTTCCAACCCCCTGCCAGACACCCCTCAACTTCATTAAATCATAATTATACTTACGTTTGACAGTATTTGAAGGGTTTTTGTGACGCCATCTTGCCTATAATGTCGATATTTCTGTTTACTTGTCAATGTAAGAGAAATTTATCTTTATTATATTTATTCTAACTCTACAGTCGCTGATTGTTTTCAACTTTGTTGGGGACACGCGCAGATGAACTTTCAGCTTTTATAAAATAACGAAAGTCTGGCGATCGCCGGCTCTTAGGCTATGAGTCTATGAGGATTTGAGGGCTTTAAAGAGTTCAGGATGAGGAGGCGATTAGTGGGATTTGCTTTTCATTCACATCATAGGAAATAAACTCGATTTCAATAGTGAAGGGGATTGGTAAAAGGAGTGTTTGAGCAATAGTTTTCCAGAAATGAAAAACTTTTTGGAATTTCTGAAACCAGAGGTCGACAAAATTGTAAATTGAATTCATTCGAAAGAAATTGAATTTATTTTAAGTGAATTCAATTATCTGGCATCAATTCACTTTGAAAAAAACTGTCAATTGACAGATTAACAATTGCAAGATTTTTCATTTTTGCAATACGTCGTCGTACATTCGAGTGTCTAGAAATGGTAAAATGTAAAAATAGTGTGAATGGTGTCTTCTGAACCACTTTTCAGTTTATTTTTTTGATCAGCATAATTAGTAGTGAACAGACGCGGTCCATCTCGGAACAAAAAATTTTCTGATATTTTTTGCACTACCTTAGATTGTAGAGTTATATATATATATATATATATATATATATATATATATATATATATATATATATATATATATATATATATATATATATATAATGTGAGAAGGTTAGACGACTGTCTAAGTTGAAGAAGAATCCTTTTAATATTCGGGTGTGCAGTCAACAAGGAATTGGAAAAAGTGAACTCTTTATTCTGTTCAGGCTTTCGAGACTTTATTGGCTCTTCATCAGGAACTGAATGTGAGGTTAATAATCATGTTTTAATAAAAACATGAAGGACAACATATCACAAACACATCGACACATCGACATAAAATTACAAATATGGTTTCCAATGCCCGTTAGGAGAAACAACTTCTCCCATTTTTCAATTCTTTTTCATGTATGTTTGATCATATCTTTTAATTAAAGTTTTATATTATATTTGTACCATTAGGTCGATGTGTTTGTGATATGTTGTCCTTCATGTTTTTATTAAAACAGGATTATTAACCTCACATTCAGTTCCTGATGAAGAGCCAATAAACACTCGAAAGCTTGAACAGAATAAAGAGTTCACTTTTTCCAATTCCTTGTTGACTGCACACCCGAATATTAAAAGGATTCTTCTATATAAATATATATATATATAAAATCTTTCTATCTCAGATGAAGTCAAACAAGAGGAATCTTTCGGACACCTCGTATATCATGAGTAGAAATGTTATTCACCAAATGACATGACATCTGTCACGTGATAATTAACCAACTTTAGCAATGAAATACAAGAAATTGATAACAGTTAAATGAATGAAATTAGTCCCAAACAATGCATAAAGTCATAAAGAAACTTCCAAATCAATTTCAATAGATAAAATAGAATTAAATTTTGAATTGAGAACATTCAGCAAATTTAAATATGAGAAGGAGAATTCAACTTTTTCTGATATTGAATGATGCTTACTGAAATCAAGCAAGGAATTAGAAATTTTATGGAAAAATAACACATATTGGGATATACTTGAAGAATCAAGCTTTAAAATGATATTAATTAGAAATTTGTAGATTATAGAATAGATTTAGAATTAATTTGTAAATATTTAGAATAGTTATCGAAGCAACAAGTTGCTAGGGAAACAACTCATTCAGTTGTTTATTTGTAAACAAGGACTTCGAAAATGCATTTCAAAGCATGAGCATGACAAAATTTTTTATTCAATTAAAATAGAGGGAAATATGTACCTAATTATGTTCAAAACTTATCCAAAGTGTTTGTGATTGTGATATGGTTCATCACCAATAAATCCAAGACATTCGTCCCATCCAAACTTTCCCCAGAAGAAATCTCCACTCCAGATCCCGAACCAAGGCCGTTTCCATCAACATCAACACAGCAACGAAAATCACTCATCAGGCTAGAAATTGCTTGTTGGAGTCGCCAATCACACCACATCGAGGGAATTCAGCATGGTAAACACTTTCCATATATCGTTGCAACGCATATATCTATTTTCTTGTGCACATATACTATTTCCCTGAGCTCAATGAATTTTTTTATCCCCATTTTTCTGAAGAACATCTAACAATTTTTTCGTGAATGTAAATAGTGAAAGTAAACATAAGTTAGAATGACAATTGACATTGACGCGAGTTACCATTTAGAACGTTCGGAAATGCACTAATATGTCATATTGCAGACTTACCGGCGAAGTATAACCAATGAACTTGATACAGAACCACGTTCGTAGATACGAAAAGCGTTCAAATTACCAGACATGTATATTAGAATATGAATTTTAGATTAAGGTTATTTTAATCCATATATGATAGGTTATTGTTGTTATTAATTCTGTGTTGTCACATTTCATTTCAAAATTTCTATTCATTATTAAAAAGCATGAAATTCAATTCTTGTTTCTTAAAAAAGCTGAAAGGTTCCTAACTTCTCATGAAGTACTTTGAGTCTTGGATTTCCTTCCTGATTTGAATCCACCTGAGGTAAAAAGAAATGCTATGACCAAGGTAGGTAAAGCAGAAACTTTTAGAAGAGTCTAAACTTGAAAAGAAATTTCATTTATAATTTTAAAACCCTGAGATCGATATTCATATACAAAATTTTTTTTTGAAAAACCCTGAGAATATTATATTATGATGTGTATTATATAAAATTACAAAATTCAATAATAAACATAATTCATTATCACACAAAATAAATATAATAATATATATATATATATATATATATATATATATATATATATATATATATATATATATATATATATATATATATATATATATATATATATATATATATATTATATGCGTCGAGTGCAAATGATATCAGTTTGGATTTTGGGTAACTAATTTCTACAAGAAATCTCTAGTAATATGATGAACACACTTGATACTTGTAAATTTCGTTGAGGAGACAATGTTACTATTTGAAAATGAAAGGGCGAATGAAAATGAAGGCGATTTGTATAACTCATATTCTTGAGTTTCACTCAATACATGGAGTGGATTATCTGATGGGCTCTCGGGTATATAACCCTTGATCCCCCCGACCCACACAAGCGAAAATGGAAGAATATTCGAATATTATTATTTAAATGAGTCTCGACCGCATTTCGAGTACATCTGAACGCCAACAATGAGTTATAGAATATTAAATACGTGTAGTTATTCAGAAAATTCAGCTCAGCGAAAAATGAAACAATCACTTCTGGAAATAATGGTTTCTCTTTCGAGCTCGGGCCGTAGAAATAATGATATTAAACCCCTATTGTATTTTACTTTGCCATCATCAGAACAAAAGAAATAAAAACAGTTGGGAAAAATTCGTGGAATAAACACATAAATAGTATCCAAGAAAGCGGTGCAGGCGAGTAATTTTCCAAGCGTTTGCCTTTCTAATCTACCCTCCATTACGTTGCACTGCGGATAATCTAAACTAGATTTTGAGCAGGGGTGCAACACGTTGGTAAGCATTTCGTTAAACAGTTCTGTCACGTGAGGAAAATACTGTCTGATATAGGGACAAGAGCTTAAATATAATTTTTCCAGATGAAAATTGCGTTTGAAGAAGGAAGAGAAAATCCCGACAATGAATGTGTTCCTTCAGTTGGGGTACTGATTCTCTAGTGACAGACAATAGTATTGTTCAACAATTAAGGAATGATAGTCATTTCCCACAATAACGGCATATGCTGCAAATCATACCAGTTGAAAATTAGCTTTCCTTGCGAGTTATACATTATACTTCTCCTACGGCTATAACAGATAATTGCGAAATGATATATCGAATAACATGAACTTCAAATTGAATGTCATTCAAAATATTTATTTGGTACAATTGAAGTAGTGATTTCAGCTGTCATTGCTTGAAATTTTATATTCCATGGGAGACCTGATTTATTGGGTTTTGATATCTACAACTGTAACACAATGAAGGCGTTGATTCGTCAGGTGAGGAAATTAAATAGAAGACATACTACAACTGTAACACAATTACCTAATTCATCGTGTTATGAGGTAAGGAAATTAAATGGAAGATATACATTATACCACATTGCTCAACCACAGTTGAGAAGAGAAATTACCCTATTGGCTATAAACTCTCTGAATCAGCACGAAGGATAGACTTTTTCCGAATCTATGAGTATATTGAGAAAAGTCCAAACTAGGTCATCACCTTATTGATTTTTCGAAAGTCTTTTTGTGGTAGGATATCTCTTTACATATTGTTGGGTTGATGATCTCCAATAATCTGAAAACAATAATAGGTATATTGATATTGAATTCTTCAATGGTGGTATTGGTGAGATTGGGATCAATTTGATTGAAGAACTATTGTTTCTTTGCAAACGTTTCGCATTTCAATAAATTCATCATCAGGGCTCTATAACAATGAGTTTCGTGTTAGAATGGTAGGATATAAATAAAAAAAGAGAATGTCAACAAACTATTCTAACATTTTCAGGGGTTCAAGATGTTGATTATTGAAAAAAAAACTTAAAAAAATCAAAATAGTTTTTCCGAGTGGTAAATTAGCATATTCCGAGTTGTACACCGGCCATAGTTTTCGCCGCACATCGGCGACTTCACTAGCAAATGCGGGAGCGGAATTTTCCGTTCTCAAAAGACATGGAGAGAAGCCCCAATGAATGTTTTGGTGCCGAACTCCACACATGAGAACTGTATTCCATGACAGGTCGTATCTGAGCCTTGTAGATCATTAGAAGCTGACGAGAAGTGAAGTATTTCTTCGCACGAAATAGAAATCCAATTGGAAAAAGTCTCAGGGCAAAGATTTATATAACTTACACATAATATTTGCAAAGTAACTTATCTCGCAAAAATAACGAGTCATAGCAAAGTAGTATAGTATTAAACGATCTCATAATGATGGCTATTATTCACGAGCTGAAACTCATGGCCTAAATCTCCCAGAGAGCAATAGCAATCATACGCGAGTAGAATACTATACTTTATCTACGACTAGTGCACACATCTTTTTATGTTTTTTTGTTGCTAAATTTTGTTACCTACATTACATTCACATTTTTAGAAACACTATTATCAAATCCTTACGAATATTCCATAGAATATTGTTAACTGTTTGAGTCAAATTTGTTTGGATTCAAAAGCTTTTTCGATATGACGCTCACATTAATCATCGCTGATAGCTTAGTGAAACTGCTCCTTGCCTTAGTTTTTCTTATATGTAGGTACAGAACTGAATTGAAAATATTTGGTGCTTACACGATGAAATTTCAAGAACCGATTGTTTGTAGCAAAACAATATAATATTATGGTTAAATCAAGAAAGTATTCGACAGCAGTGAATAATGATTCATTATTCACTAGTGAATAATGGATATCATTGAGGTCGAGCAAATAGTTGTATAATGGGTACATTATACAATAGTAGTGGATAAAAATCATTATAAATTGTAATGTTATACAGTGGCTTCCAGACTGTCGTTTTCCAACTGAGCAAGGTGTCTTATCTTATTCGGGAATATCTTTCCTATCACCGTCCTTGCTAGGTTAAAGCTCACTCGTTTGGAGGTGACTTATATGAATCACTTTGGCTCAACGATATCAAAAAATTCTGGTACTCCCGGTTCCAAACCTGGGTAGTACGGCTGGAGACAATGACATAGAAAATTTAATTTAGAGGCATAGAGGTGGTGCACTCTGAAGTTTTCTTTTTCCCAATTCCCATAGTTCATATGAAATAAAAAGTTTTCATACAGAGTTACTACGCATAGGTCAGCATTGAGGTTCCAATTTTGATAATTTTATTCCTACTCTGACTCAGCACTTCATAACGTCTGTCCGACTTTCGATTACCTACACGGTAGGTTGATGGGTTGACACCTGTCGATAAAGAAATACTCCCCTTGCAAATACCGCGAAGGATATTGAATTATATCCTAGAAACATCGGTGCAAGATTGTTCACAGGAGAAATTTCGACATGTGATTTATTTGAAGTGCCAGAATCAATTTGTATTTTTTAAAATGATAGGCTTGCAGACTGGTTTTGGGTTTGGTGATTCCGAGGGAAAGAATCGTTTCATCATGACGTTGATGGAGTTCTAATCCTCGAATTCGAACTCAAACTGTTCAGAAATATTTGTTGGTGAGAACGGCAAAAAACTGAAAATCTGTCCTCCGAACCATTTGTCCCAGTTGAATGAGTATATATCATTTTCAATAATTATTTTTTGTGACGAAATAGTTAAGGCTTTCGCGGCCGAGGTTTTCAGTATCGTTACTTTTATTCGGGTTTGAAAGCCATCGTTTTTTGGAATTTCTTCCTGACGTTTCGCTGGCTCGAGTGGCTAGCTTCTTCAGAGGCTCATTCATCTTGATATTCACTCCGATGACTGGAGATTTTTTCTTCGCAAGTTGTATTAATGTCGATTCAAGTAGTTTGCAGTGCTAATAATTCCATTCGGATTAGGGGAATTGTCATTAATATTGATTACCTCGTTTACCTCATCTGGGTTCGGAGAATAATCATCATTATTATCTGAAGAACTACCTGCAGTTATTATCGATTCTCTTAAAATGGGATTCCATATTCGGTTGAGGTATTGCCTCCCGTACCAGTCGGCTATGGTATCCCTGGTTGGGTGCAATCAGTTTTGCATTTTCAAACAGAATCCTGTGGTTACCCTCACTAAGTGCGTGTTCCGCCACAGCCGACTTGTCAGTTTGCCCTAGTCTGCAGTTTCTCTCATGTTCCTTTAGCCTTGTTCCCATGGATATTTTGGTGGTACCGATGTATACCTTCTCACAGGTGCACGGTATGCGATAAACCCCTACTGCAGACAGTGGATCTCTTTTGTCTTTAGCCGATCTGAGGCTCTGTTGAATCTTCTTTGTGATTTTAAATACAGCTTTTATGTTGTATTTACCCAAGAGTTTTCCAATTCTGTCTGTGACCTTCGGGATGTATGGCAAATATGCATGTGCAACTATTTGAACGTCCTCCCTGTTTTGAACAGTGGAATTCTTCAGTTTCATGGCCCTGTTGATCTCGGGTAAACTGTATCCATTCGACCTCAAGGTCACTTGAAGATGTTCTAGTTCGGCTAAAGAACAAAAGAGATCCACTGTCTGCAGCAATGGTTTATCGCATACCGTGCACCTGTGAGAAGGTATACATCGGTACCACCAAATGATCCATGGGAACAAGGCTGAAGGAACATGAGAGAAACTGCAGACTAAGGCAAACTGACAAGTCGGCTGTGGCGGAACACGCACTCAGTAAGGGATTCTGTTTGAAAATGCAAAACTGATTGCACCCAACCAGCGATACCATAGTCGACTGGTACGGGAGGCAATAGAAATCCACAAACACACGGATAATTTCAACAGAAAAGAAAAAGCTGTCAACCTTAACCGAATATGGAATCCCATTTTGAGAAAATCGATAATAACTGCAGGTGGTTCTTCAGATAATGAAGATGATTATTCTCCGAACCCAGATGAGGTAAACGAGGTAATCAATATTAATGACAGAGCTGTCCCAAAGCATTGTGCTTAGTGCTCGTGAAAGCACTTAGAGCACTTTTGTGCTCGTAAGCCCTGTGCTCCCGAGCACTTTCTTGAACCAGTGCTTAGTGCTTAGTGCTTCGAACATTTTACCAAAGAGCTTAGTGCTTAGTGATCCCGAAAAGTGCTCCCGAGCACTTAAGTGCTCGGGAGCACTTTTCGGGATTACTAAGCACTAAGTCTTTCCATACTTCCTACTTGTCGAAACATGAGAACGTGCACCCCCACTCAAGACAAAATCTTGAGTCTGAATCGCTTCCATATGCATCTTCGAAAGATCTCAGTCTTGTTTTGAGTGTTACCGAGTGCGTTGAGTGTCGAAGCAGTACGCAGTATAGATAGGTAAGTTCTATCGAATGATATTTTATCAATCAATAGTAGGCGGCTTATGGAGAAATGGGCTCCAGAGTAATTTCCCAAATTTATAATGCAGTTGTCGACTTCTTTAACAATGATTTCCATTGACACAATCCTTTGTCTACTCTCAAAGAAACAGTGTATTCGAGTTGAAAAATAACCAGTATTTTCAACGATTAATATATAAATATATAATAATCTGAATTTCGGAAACGGTTCCAACAATTCAGGGGGCGATAAATCGATCAAGATAGGTTTCATTTCTGAAAAACATCGTGTTATCCCCGTTTTCAGGCAAAACGTCACACTCGTGATTTTTCATTCGTTTATTTTTACATTTATGATTCTCTTTGCCGAACACTCTTACAAGTGCGCCCAGAAGGCAGAGCCTTGTGAGGGTAAGGGTCGGTTAATCATTTTGTGTGCCGAAGCACTCTGGGACGATTTTCACGGTAGCTTTTTTGCTATTTCAACTGTAGGGAACCAGAAAAACCCACAGTGCTACCGGGTCGGTGGGTGTATTGGTTTTCGAGGGCGATAAATCGATCTAGCTAAGGTTTCATTTGAAAAAAATGTTTTTTCGTGTTTCAGGCAAAACGTCACACTCATAATTTTTTTTAAATTTATATTGTTCTCTGCTTTCTGACGAGTGTGCCCAGAATGCAGACCCTTGTGCGGGCAAGGCAATAAACGAAGCATCGGCTCGAAATATAATTCTGATTTCAGGATTCAATATCTGACTGGATTTGCTTCTGGTTGGTTTATTTACAAGATACTCGAGAAGAATTCACAGGGCGAGTCGGAAAGTTGATCGCTCCTGTATGTTTATTTTGACAGAATTACATTCACTTTGTATGGCTTGTTAGTAGTTGACATTGATTTCGATTCAAAGGGTCATTCAATGGATATGCATTGAAGACATTTTTTGGAAATCTTTCTGAAATTCAAATTACGATAAAGTTGGGGGGAACTATTTACCTTCGTACTTTAAACGGGGTGTTTCAATATGAGTTGGCAACATTGCCATCACTGTTATTTTTGATGCTACGAATTTGGTTAAAGGCGCAAACTAGTGGAATTTTTGATAGCCTTCTCGTTGCTGAATACAAACAAAAATTGAAGTCAGAAATGATATATATTTAATGGAACACCTTGTATTTTATCGTGCATTTCGATTTATAATCTCATTCTCAACAAAAATGCTCATACCTATTCTCTTTGGAATATGAGTGTACACACACACACACTTTACATCACTTTGATTTTTTAATAATTCTGTCGGAATGTAGGTACGTACAATTTCTATTGACTTCTAACTATTTATCGCTCTTTAGATTTTAATGAGTTAAAAAAACAGATCATAGCAAGTTGACAAAATATCTATATCCGGAGAACGAATCCAAGGTAAAGGCAATAAAATGAATCACAGAAATCCGAGAAAGAAATAACTGATTACAGAAAGATTCTCAAAACGAAACAATTTTCATAATTTTCTTCCATAGATATATTTTGAATCTTCTGAATTTATTCCTTTCGCCCTGTAAAAAATGTTTCAATATCCCATCATTATGAACCAACCCGAAGCAAATACAGCCAAATATTGAAATCTTCCGGAAGTAGATCAGAACACAGTACAATATCCTCATTACAAGGTTAGGTTAGGTTATTTTCAACTGCATCAACCTATACAGTGCTAGCCAAAAGTCCCCTTCCCCCCTCGTATCTTTTGAACGGTAAATTTTATAATAGTGAGATTTGGAGAGAGGAATTAAAGGGACGTAGGCCTCTCAACTAGTCATAACAGGTGACGTAATAGTCATAAATGACGTCACACTGCCACTGTGACCGATAGTTTTGAATGGGACGTTATGGCAAGTGATATCTTGTTTGACAGGGATTGAAAATACCTATTCAATCATACTAATTTTGTTTGGGTTTAAACTGATTTCTATGAATGAATTAATTATGTTATGTTTTTCTGTTTTCTATTGAAAATATATTTTTATTTTCATTGAACGATATCTGGATTGAAAATCTAGTATTGTTAAAGGCTAATGACAATATGTAGCAAAACTGTAAACTTCTCATTCGATTGATGTGTAACATTTAGTTTGTTAGAGAATTGACGTCTGTTTTCTGTTGGAGATATGTATTTACTTATATTAAATGATATTAATAATCATAATGCGAGTCGTATTCATTCCGCCTCCACCCCATCAGTGTATTCAATGCTATACTTACAAATAATGAATCATAGGCAAAGCATTGGGTTCGACTCAATATGCTGTTTCATGATGTTTAGGATTGAATTTTACGTGAATAATCTACAAAAAATACAAAAACCATGTCAAAAAGCAATTCAAGTGTATAACAGTATCATATTTTTGAACAGTGCTTAGTGCTCCCCATATCGAATTACTTTTCGAAAATGCTTAGTAATCGCGAGCACTTTGTCAAAATTAGTGCTTAGTGCTCGAGATTCCGGAGCACTCTTCAAGAGTGCTTAGTGCTTAGTGCTCGAAGCACTGAGCGTCAGTGCTCGGCACAGCTCTGATTAATGACAATTCCCCTAATCCGAATGGAATAATTAGCACCGCAAACTACCTGAATCGGCATAAATACAACTTGCGAAGAAAAAATCTCCAGTCATCGGAGTGAATTTCAAGATGAATGAGCCTCTGAAGAAGCTAGCCACTCGAGCCAGCGAAACGTCAGGAAGAAATTCCAAAAAAAACGACGGCCTTCAAACCCGAATAAAAGTAATGATACTGAATTATTTTTTGTGTTATCCTCATTCGATTCATTATGAAACGAGCCTGGAAATTGAATGGAACGCAACCGAAAACAAAGAAGGTCCACAATCAGAAATAAAATGGTGAGAAACTTTGACAGTAGCAGTTAGTCTCAACGCAACAGATAACGAAAATACGATTACGTTGGATTAAAGGGTGAAATCGCCTAGGCAGCAGTGGAATGTATTTTATCGATTGATGACGCTGCCCTCGACTGTTTCGGCTTCTGAACTGATCTTCGAAGTCATTCTTTTTATTGAGCGTGATTCTCATCCAGTCCCTATTCGGCGGCAAACAGCTTCGATCATCCATTCTGATAAAGAGTCCGTCATTAACACATATAAGACTTTGAGCGGATCAATTGGTTCTTCAAGTAAGTTGCATCTCCGTGATTTTTGAGTTTTTTAAAAATATTCTTAATTTTTTTATCTTTGAATCCTCATACCAGCATTACTCTCTTGACTATGATAGCTGCCATAACAACCTAGGCCATATAATAATTGAAATAAAATATGCGATTATATCAACAGGAGTCAAAAATTAATACAAAAATTTAGATTTCTCTTGTGAATTGTATATTTTAATACATTCTCTGACAGCTGTTCGTCAACGAGCTATACGAAGTGAGATTCTCGCCTGTGATATCCTTAATATCAACCTTCATTCACCAATAACCTTTGGAGCATTTTTGTAATCTATTGAATAAATTCCGTGTGCGGTAATTCGCGAGTGCACGCAACTGGCCTTATCCTCGAGACCGTTTTATTTTCTACTCCGTGCGCTGACTTCTTGTGGTGTAGCACACATTATCACTCATTTTTTATTACCTAATATATACACTGACTGACAGCAAGTAGCTAAAGCAATCTAGCTTCCAACTCACGCGAATCAAGGATATGAAACTCATGCAATATGTTCTGAGGTAACCTATCTTTCAGCATGACCAGCCCGGAAAAACGAGTGATGCCCCATTTTCTCACAAAACATCCCGAAAGTTGAAATTGTTTGGGTCGTTGACAGCTGACGCTACAGGACATGTGTTCGGAAAAAAACCTTGGTGCTCTTCTGGGCACCTGAGAGTGGCTTATTATGGTGTCAGTTTTTGTGAGAAAAGAATCTACTTTTACTCCCACAGAGAAACTTGTATGTCCAGCTGATCACAAATCCCCAATATCCCTACGAAGTTGAGGTGCTGTTCCAACAGCACTCAGAATAGCCAAACTTGCTCATTGACAGGAAACTTTACTTACGGTGGATTCATGCAGCTCGTAGTTCGGAAGTCGGAATTCTCAACTCGTGAGAAATAAATTGGAAGAAGTTCAGTTAATGATTTCAAATAAGATCATTCACGCAGCTATCGTAAGACGGAATTCGTAAGGAAAGTCGACCAAGTTTCAACTCTTACGAGTTACGACTTACGAATTTTCGAACTGCACATGCGTTATCCATTTCGGGTGTCAAATGTCGTGTATTGTGACTGGTTGTTCAAAAGCATGACCTCGACAGACGTCAGAGCAACTGCGTCAAATCGACCAATTAGGAAAGCTTGTCTTACGATTAGACAGTTCTCAAGATTGTTGCATGAATGGTGTATATTTTGTTACGAATTAAGACTTACGATTTCCGAGTTCCGATTACCGACTTACGAGCTACGATCGCTGCATGAATCCACCATATTTTTCTACCAAGAGAGTGTTGTTGAATATAAGGGATGTATATTCTGTCCTCTGGTTGTTCCATTATCAGAATTCTATTCTTTCTTTGATAGGATTCTCATCACTAAGAAGGGAAATGTGCAGGTTCTTCTTTTTTGTTCAGGTATGCTTATTGTAGAACCTTGTATACTTACCTATGAACTTACCTATTGACCAAGTTATTCATTCGAATCCTAGAATTTATAAAAACAAACAACACCCTGGGGCATACTATCTCAAGAAAGATAAAGATGTAAGTAGAGGAATCGAAAAAGATAGATGTCACAAATCCCGAGAAATTGAAAACTTGGCAAACCATAGATGAGATATACGTGACTATTTGTGGTGATTCTGAATCTATTACGACTCTGACAACAAAATGTAATAATCTAAAGATAACAACCAAAAAGATATTTGCAGAAGAAAAAAATCGATTTGCCGTACTGAAGAAGGCCCAGCTGAAGAATTTATGAAGATAATCGATACAGAAAATGAAATGAGGGGTATGTTAGGAGATACTTCAACAGGACGTACATCAAAATATGATGAAGACCATTATTATGAGTATCACCATTGGCCAGAAGAACAGGAAAATTTAGTCTATTTCAGCTGACTGGCGCAACTATACAACTGCAAAATTGCGGCAGTTAAAATCTGATGAATCGAATTTTCATATATAGCAAGGGCTTTCGGTTATGGGTCAAATCATCATCTCCAGGCTTGAGAGCGCTTACTACATGTGTGAATCAAAATAGAACAAAGGAAAACCAGTTGAATCATTCGAAAAAGTATATATTAATACATCCACAAAATCATGCACAATGATTTTGTATTGATGATAATCGTGTAGACTTATTTAAAATACGATTCCCCCTATGAATCAGCAATGCTTGAGGCGTTTTCATTAATGTCCAGGTCATTGGCGATTAGATTTCTGATGTTTTCATCCATATCCGGTAAAAGTGTATGAAGTCTTTTGGCTATATTATGTAACATCTCTGTTGCAATAAAGATTGCCTCAATTTTATCGACTTTCATTTGAAGTCCCAATGCCGAAACGACGTTCTTCAACACTAAAAATCTTTCAATATGATTTCTCGTTCTTACCTGAGACTCGTTGAATGAATGTTGAGCACGGCCATTGGGATCAGAAAGAGGTGTGATCTGTCTCCATTTTATAGATTCAATTCCAAAGTGGTATTGTTCAAAATTCAGTCATGGGTTGAACCTGGCCAACGGCATACAATATTTTGCAGGTTCATGGACGCATTACACACTGCACTTATAGAAAAATATCCTTTACGATTTCAATAAATTTCTGCATTATCTTGTCCTGGTGATTGTATCTTGATATGGGTACAGTCCAGAGCTCCTAGACATTTTGGGAATATAGCGATACTGTAGAATTCAATAGATTTTTCTCTTCGTTCTCGATCATTTTCAGGCATACGATTATACACTCTTTATAATCTGGCTAATGCACCAGGTACTTTGTGGATTGTCCACGAAGTTGATCTACCTTTCCCCAGAAACTCTCCTAGTACTAGCATCATACTTCCAGTGGCATATAACCAGAGTGGCATCAAACCATTTCTTCTGGTGTGAATCCATGGTTTCTATAGGAATAAACAATTATATTACCTTGGTTCACAGAATCAGTAATGTGATGAATAGTATTCAGAAGGTTACTCATCGATTCGTGGAATTAGCAATATCATTGGAAATTAGGCCCACTATTCTCCGAACAACTTGTGTTGGAAGACGAAATCGATTCAAAAACTCTGTATCTGTCCATTTTTCGAAATTATATTGGCGATTGCGGGAAACTGACCTTCTTCTGCTTGGAGCAATAATATCAATCGACTCTAGAGAATCTTCATCATCCGTAATTTCTTCATTCATCTTTGTTAATTTCATGAAATAACAACAGTTTTTGCGTTGGCACAAAACTTCAATTCCAAAACACAACAATTTGAGCTTAGAATCCTCACATTATCGTCATTAACCAACACATTCAAACCACTGTTATTCCCTAGTTACACGAAAATCTCGCATTGAACAACGGAGCTATTCTAGTAAAACATCAGTTGGAGATCATCTCGAGATTATCTCGCATTGAAAAAACGGGCCTATGTATAGTAGTTTTCACAATAAATGGTTTTGACTGAAGAATTATAATGAAACCAATTAGACCTTTAAGTTGTAAAATCCGAGATGCACATCATAAACGTAAAAGGACCGGATTCAGGTAATTTTGTTTCTCAGAGGGGGATTGTAGAGGATTACAGCTTACACTTCTCGTTCATTTTAGTCTTTGTATTTCAATGGAAGTGTTCACTCGTGTTACGGCGTGCAATAATTTTTTAACATTTATTTGTCATTACAGACATTAATAGCAGAGATTTTATACCCCAACGTACAGAATAGGCAGTATGTGGCGTCCGTGGATAAAAAGTAATAGTGCTTCTTCCAGTGGTTCGTTAAAGAAGAATCACTCATCTTGTGACGCGAAAATCATTTAAAAAAAATGTGTATAGTTCCTTACTTCAGCAAGGATATTACGCGGGTGCTGCAGCAAAAGTAACCAGTAATTTAACGAAGGTGCCTCTTACTTCAGTTAGACGAATTGTTGAAAATTTCATGGAATCAAGAAAAAAGCGTAGAGATTCCGGTGTCACAAAAAGTCTAGACGACTGGGAAAAAGATTTGATAAGGCGAAAAATCTATGTACGATGAGCAGCTCAAGCTAGCTCAAAGAATGCGAAATTGGAGATTCAAAACTTCATGGCTGCAAATGACATATATTTTGAGGAAAATTATACAAAAAATGAACTTTCACAAGTGCTGCAGTCATTTTCTTGAAAAAAAAAACGTATGTTTGTGATACAATTGCAGAAGAATTGGGACATACAGTGTTACGACTACCTCCCTACTACTGCGTGTTCAATCCCATAGAGCTTATGTGGCACCAACTTAAATCGAGCGTGCGCGGGAAAAATACTTCTCCGACTTCAAGTGGTAGTGTGGTAGAATTAATTAGGAACTGTATGAATGACATTCCTACCGAGAGTTGGAAAAGTTCTGTTAGTTATGTTATAAATGTTGAAAACTCGTACATTTCTGTAAAATCAATTGCGCCAATTTTAATTAATTCAGATGAGGATAGCGATAGCGACACTGAACTAAATATAGAATAGAATTGTAACATTTAAATAAATTACTTGTATATCTCCTACATTATGCAAAATTCAAATTTCTTAAGTTCGACCCACATTTTAATCTTTCACCAGATGATTTTCTACACAATGGGATTAAATCGGCTAGTTTATTGCAGTTAATGAGCCAATACCATTTACTGTGAAAAATACTATAATCGTGAGCATTTTGTCAATATGAGTCCTTAGTGCTCGAGATTCCGGACCACTTTTCAAGAGTGCTTATTGTTCGAAGCTCTGATCTGTGAAATGTACAATTCTATAATTTTTCCGAGTGAGTATTCAATTGATTATGCAACAAAAATTCACCGAAAACTAATCGAGCCCATCAATACAGAAGTATCCACCAAAGTCGCGACTATTCATGAATAAATTTGTATCTCAACGGTTTTCGTGGAAAGCAGGCTGGAACGACCACTCTCCCAGCCCGCCATAAATCACCCAGGAGATCGTGGCTGGCTGGGATACAGGCCAACACCCACATCAAGCTATCGACATGGATTCTCTTTTTATATCCCATATACTGCCGCAAGCTGCGGACTCTACGCGATATCCGTTCCCATATCCTTTAACATGATAAATTGCTTCAAAAGTAAATAATACGACTATTGGTAATAACATGGCCACATAAATTGTTAGAAATATTATCCGGGGTGGCCTTTCTTTTCCCGGGAAAACGTGCGGAATGGATAAAACCCATCGAATCGACACGAAATGTATTACTTTTCCGAAAAGTTCAACGCCTCGGATTACGTGCTGGAGATAACGGAATTTTCATACGAGGCTTGTTTTTTTGTAGAAGTATTCTGTGGCTGTTCTTTGCCAAATCAATTTGAAAGAATACGAAACTTCCATAGAATAAGTAACGATCGGAAAATGTCACTACGAGTTTTGTTCCTTTTTTTTATATTGGGTAGAATTTATCGATCCGAATTTCGAGTGCTCACTATACAAATTGAACACAAAGAGTGATTTCTAGACAGGGAAAAATGTCTGCTGGAAGTTCCTTCACACTGCATTGCCTACTTTTCAAGAACTCTTCGAACCAACCGTTCGTTTCGAAGTTCAAGTTTTGTAAGAGAGGCATATCCCACTTTTTTGCATTGAGAACACAATGGGAAACACACCGTTTTATTCCTCAGGTGGCAGCTAGACATCATTTCTGGGGCCTACTTTATTCCTATTGTTTGTAAACGACATCCCGAATATGAATCCCCAAAAATGTACAGTGACGATAATACTTTAGTAACATGCAGTTCTATTGATTAGACAGGGATGTCACTACAAGGTAACACCGCGGTATATAATATGCACTGCTGCAGAAATGGACTTACTCTGAATTCATCGAAAACAAATACTATTAATTTCTCTCTCAGAGACATGAATCACAGTATCCTAGTGAGGGACAACAGGTCAATTGAATAAAAGCGATCAACAAAGTTCCTGAGCCTGTATATAGATTCTCAATTGAATCGGAGTGATCATATAGATTTTTTTTCGAGCAAATTGTCCAAGCATTGTTTTGTCATCTGGAATCATCGTGATTTTGTTACAATTGAAGTCATAATAGATTAGTACTGTGTTTACCTATATTCTACTGCGCCCTGTTCTAGAATGAATGAACTTTTAATTATTCAGAAAAAAATATTGAGAAACATTTGTTTTAACAAATCTGGAGAATTCTGTCGAGGGTTATTCTCAAAGCTGAAGGTTCAGACAGTTGTTTCACTCTACATACTCAAATCTGTTGTTTATGTCAGAACACATAATGATAGGTTTGAGGACAGGGATGATACTCGGCTCGCTTCAGGCTATACACTGAGATAGAATCATAGCATCATTATATCACATCACGAATTAGCAGTGGTAACCAACAGTCCTCAAATTATGCCCATTAAATTATATAACAAACTTCCGGTCCCCATAAAAAAGATCAATGATCTGAATTATTTCAAAAACAATGTTAAACGATTGTTGCTGAAATTTACATTTTACACGATCGATGAATTCTTTCAGGTTAACTTGAGCGATTGTGAACACTGTTTATAGATTTAAATGGTGCTATTGTTACTGCCGCATATTAAATTTCTTTTAAAATTTTCATTTTTTGTACTTCATTCCAATTTTTACATCATGTGTAACTCCACTTATTATGATTTTAATTTTACAGTTTTGTTGTTCGTGCGATTTTTTGTATTGTATTTTGACCATTTCCATGCTGGTAATGAGTCTCAGGAAATAAAATATTGATTGATTGATTGATTTCACTATCTTTGTCACTTTTCACCATTTTTCAATATGAAATCCGAGAAAAATTTACCGAAATGATTTCGAGGTCATATAAAAAGCACGCCGTGATACTAACACAAAATCGTATCTGGATTTTTTCCCTCGAGTTTCATGTTGGGGAACGGTGACAATGAAGGTTTAAAGGTGTGTAAATAAAACCGTCAGTTTCCGATTGATCTTGGTCCAATGCGTATGAATAACACACACATATCAACAGAGAGGGTTTGAAAATTTTTTAGTGTGTTGAACATTGTTGTTAATAAATGTTTAAATTTATACTCATAGAATATAGTATAGATTGAAGACTTTCACGGCCGGCAACTAATGAATTGTTAGGTGCTTCCGGGCTTCTAACCTAACCTAACCTAACAATTCATATAGAATAGAGTTCAGGTCGTCAGGTCGTCAATGCCGCATTTTTTTTATGACGTACCATGTCGTCACTTTTACTTCCCTTCCCCAATGGAGGAGTTGTACGATTTTTCCCCCCAGGAAATATAAACTTTGGATAGAGGAATGGATACTAGAATACATGGCAGGGGTCACGCTCAGGTCCCGCTCCGTCTCGGTGTCTGTATACAGACTCCACAGTCCACAACAGATTTGTTCAAACAACATATTTGATCGATCAGAAATTCATTCATTTTGCGCATACCTATGACAAATTTCTAAGTGGTCAAATGTGTTGTTGGAACAAACCTAAAGTCATTCGATATTCAGACACTATAATGCTAAACCTGCAACCTTTGATTTCGTTAGATGTTTTGATAGGATATGATATATTTATTTGTCAAGTTACAAAATTGTTTTTGACAAGTCAAGACAGTAGATAATTATATACTTACAACTAAGTTATTTGTAAAAAAATAAAAACAGTACATACACTACACTCACTGATACAAGCTACACAGACTGATACAAAATTGGGTATATGTGCTCTGAGTCATAGTAACTTACAAAAAAAGCAGTGATAGAAAATTCAGATACAATACATGAAGTGCCATGCAGAACCTATTACACATATTGATGTAGACTTAACATATATCCTGCAAGGTGCTACAGCTTATAAAACTATAAAATTTGAATAAGTCTGCTTCGTCCAATGGTGGTATGTTTGACCTCACCAGAGTCGAAAGAGTTTTCTGGAATTGTGTATTCAGATATTCTGTTTTTGAATAAAAACAATGTTTCACATAATATGTTTTCAAAGCCTTTTTAAAATTTGGATAGGACATTTCCTTGACATTACTGGGTAAGTGATTGTATAACAGAACATCAGGGAAGTTTTTCTTACTTTTTTTAGCCTGGAGTAGGATGGTCTGATTAGCTCGGCTGATCTTGTATTGTAGTTATGCATATGGGAGTTCGAACAATAATTATTTTTGTCGAGATGTATATCTAGAAACGTTTCGAATATATACAGTGATGGTAGAGGCATCTTTCTCAATTTTATAAACAGAGGTCTACAGTGTTCTCTTGTCCTGCGCGAGACATTCTCCTTACAACTTTTTTTTTGTGATTTGAATATTCTATCAGAGTGAGACGATCGTCTCCATATAGTTATGCCATATTGTATATGACTGTGAAATAGAGCAAAGTAGCAAGACCTGATAGTATCATTAAAAATTAATTTCAGCAAATTGCGAATGACAATGTAATCAATGTAAATGCCAAGAAGCTTAACATACTGATTGCTATTGCTTTTGGAATTCGAGGAAAATATTGAATTTTTTTTTCTTCATTGAGCTTCAAAGAATAAGGCAGTAACCAATTTTTGGTCTTTTCAATACTCTCTTCCATTATATATTGTAAGGTGTTCATATCATCACTTGTATTTATAAGGTTTGTATCATCTGCAAAACAAACGCATCCTAGAGGATGTGTGTACTGAAACAGATCATTCAAGTGAATTAAAAATAATGTTGGCCCTAATATGGAGCTCTGAGGAACTCCATGTTGAATGTTTGTGAATTCTGAGAAAGTGTCATTTACGAAAATTGTTTGTTTTCTGTTTGTCAGATATGATTTGAACAACTGAAAGATAGTCCTCTGATACCGTACTTGTACATTTTGTCGAGCAGTAGTTTGTGAGAGACACAGTCAAAAGCCTTTAAGAAGTCACATAATGTTAGAGAAACAAAATGTCCCCTTTCCAGGCCCTCAACTATGTCTCTGACAATCCCCTGAATGGCTCGTGTTGTAATTCCTTTTTTTCGAAAGCTGAATTGATTGCAGTCGAGTGTTTTGTTCATTTCCAAATACTTCATCAGTACAGCGTTTATGACACTCTCAAAGATTTTGCCAAACATTGGAATGATGGACACCGGGCGATAATTTTCGGCACTACCCATGTCTCCTTTTTTAAATATTGGCATCACTTGATTCTGAAAATGTCAGGCAAGTTGCCCTCTGTCAAACATGAGTCGTACAGTAATACAAGTTGTTCAATATGATTGTTTAGTATCAGTGATAATTTTTTTATTCGTACCAAAATAGACTGTATATTTAGAATTTTTCATCCTGTCTAGAGCACATCTTATTTCCGCTGTATTTGTTGGTTTCAGAAAGAACGAACAACATGGTGATTTTATTTTTTTCAAGTCTTTCATAGGATCGACATCACATTTGGGTAGATTTTCAACAATATCCTGGGCAACTCTTGCAAAAAACTTGCCGAACCCTTCAGAATTTAGTTGACACTGTTTGTTTGATTTTCTTTTATCTCTTCGATTATTTATAATTTTTCAACTGTCTCGTATTCTATTTTCGGACTGCATTAGGTAACTGTTGTAAGCTTTTTTTGCAATATTCTCCTGGTATTCCTTCTTGAGAACTTTATAAGTTTTATAGTCCCTGTTACAGTCTGCTATTATTTTCTACACTTGAAAGAGTTTTTCTCTCATTCCTTGATTCATTATCAAACCAGTTTATTGTAGAATTCTGTGCCTTGTTTTCTCTTAATGGAAAATGTTTTTCTATAAGTGCTGTGAAAGTATAAGTGATACAATTTGCTAACTGTGATGCTGATACTGTTGGGCTTTTTGCCAATAACCAATCATTAATTTTCAATGACTCATTCAATTTGGAAATGCCTTTATTCGTTATAGCTCTTTTCATTGACACATTGCGAGGACTCATCATCCTGAGGCATTTCAAAGGTTAGAAACTGTTCATAGTGATAAGCGATGTATGGGTCAATCACTCCAGTTTCTATATAATCTGAATCGCTACTAATCAAAATATTTTCGAGGAAACTCTGTGTTGACTCGGTAACCCTGGTATATTCATTGATCGTTATTGTGATATATTGAAAGTTGATATGAGATCATAAAATTCGTTCGACTGAGTTGATTCTTCCTTAAAATCTAAGTTGATTACTTAGAGACGAAAGAATAATTTTGCAGGCCAGTACGATTTTATATCGGTATATACTTTTATTACTATCCAAAGTACCCTAACCATGCTTTTACTCTAAAGTTATGTCTAGTAATCACTAGAGTCATGCCGCTATTCCAGAATATTTATGTTAACCGAACTCGTATGAATAGGTAATATTACATGGTCGGTGAAATGTTAGTACAATGCCTTCGAAGGACGTCAACCATCTCGGAGGTCAGTATTTTTTTTTTTGAGAAGAGAGGCTCGGATCAGTCTTAGACCATATAGAACTGTGGTACGGAGAAACCCCCGCAAAATAAGTTTTGCAATTGAGTCATAAAACTTCAATAGTCCATATATACAGAGGGTTGAATTTAATACATTATGGATTATTTTATTCATATTCCAAATATGGAGGTCTTGTTTATCAATTAGTAACTTTTTCCATAATGTTATTTATTGTACGTAATTTCAGTGAACTCTGTTGAAATGGAATGAATATAATATTATCTCTTGTTGATAAATATAGTTTTATATGTAATATGATAATATTAGAAGCAAATAATGAATCGAAAATGAAAGACTCTGTATTATCACTGTAAACCCCATTTATTTCAAACATTATACAGGGAAAACAGAAAACTACTACGATGTAAACGTCAATAGCGAAATATAAAGGGGGACACATTGTGAAATTGTCAAATTCATTGACACTGCTTCAGATTTCTTTCTTTCGCTATTTGAACTGATTTTATTTGAATGTATTCATGCTAGCCAAGTGATCTCTCAGAATCTATCAATATCCACTAGATGATTCGTTCCTACCAAAAATTTCTGATTTGAGTGGAAAATCTACCAAAAAAGCTGGTGTGGTGTGAGCGAGGGTTCAGAGTGACGTTATTGGAACGTAACTCTACTGCGCATCCTAGTCATGACCCCTACCGTGTATATATCCGTGGGTAAAGTTAGTCGGAAAAAATTTTTCCATTGTGTTACAAACATTGTTTTCAAATTGTGATAGGAACAATTAGTTCATCATTTTCGAATGTTGAAATTGTCTGCTCCACAGAATTTTTCACGTATGAAGTTTTTTCATCATATCGCTTGTGAACTTCGATTGTATGATTGCTGAAAAAGAGAATACGAAAAAGTGATCAGAGAGAGACCATTAGGTTCACTGAATGATAAAAAAATACAGAAAACGCTCTTCATTGCATATTTCATTCCTATTATATATAGAAATCTATAATTACGCTTATGGGCACTGTGAAATACGTGTAGAACGATAAATATGCTTCTCTATTCCAAAAGGAAACATGAACATCTGAAAATGAAGATACTGAAAATATTTCAAGGTAACAACAATATCTGAATGCGTTCTGCAGTATTACAGGCAAGTAAATATGTAGGGATTTTCTGTAACCTTTAGTAATTTCAATATTTCAGGGAAGCGATGATCATTTGCTTGTCGGAAGGCAGTAATAAACCTCCCTCACGTCAAGATAGCACAGAGGAAGGAATATATTATAAAGTTACAATGAAAAATACTAAACGAAGGTAGAACTTTCGTGTTAACATTTCATACATTTAAAAAAAATTATGAAAAGCACATCGTCCATTCATCTAATATTGATTCATCATAGGTGTTGCGGGCTGATTTTTATTCAAAGTTGAATGATTTGAGAACCGTTCGAAATATATCTATTATTATTGAATTAGAATATCTTCCATCTATCATGTGAAATGGACCTCATTTCCATCTTTCTATTTGAGTGTTCCCATTCACTGAATCTGAATCAATGTAGTACACATTAGTCTCAGTAAACCTGATGGAACACATTCGCCCACCTGAAAATATGCATTGAAGTAATGCCTGATATTTATGATTGCTCGTAGTCGATAGCTCTGAGCGCAATGGTCCTGAGATAATTTTGATATTGCCATCCTATTAATTGGTACTGTGGAGGTCCGCATCACTCTTTTCCAGACTCCATCATGTTGCTGTAGTCCTCTTAAAAATCAAAGTGGTATCAACAAAACACAACAAACAACATAAGCTTAAATTCATCAGGTTTTATAGCGGATTCTTTTGGAAGAACTCGTCAATGTATAACTCGCTCCTTTAACACTCTACCATTATTCATAGAGATATAGTTAGTCAATGCCTGTATAAAAAGGATTTGAAGCATTTATGTTACGACATCTACAGTATAATGTCGATATATCCGTTCACTTGAGAATAATCGACAAAGTTATAAACAATGGTTTTCTACTATGAAGAAAAAAATAGATGCAGAGTTCTGTCGGTCAGTTTGACTGAAATGTTGAAAGAAAGTTAATGAGTATCCAAAATAGATTTGATGGTGAAAGTTTATAAACGAAATGAAAGTTCAGGCATTGAAATAATCTTTAAATGATGAATGATCTACGACATTGACAGAAAATTACCCTTCTGTTTCTCAATCGATTGCCATTTTTTGATATAATGTATGAGTAATAAAAAACATTTATGATTGAGGCTACGACGTTCGTAAGAAAAACGAAAGAAAAGACAAATGAAATCACTAGTATTCATCCCTTCAAATGATGTTTCCATATCGTTTACTAACTTTATCTCCATGAACAATGACTCTACCTATAAGAGGATGAGAATTATGTCGAAAATTTCGAGAGTTCTCACAGAAGAATTTGCCTTTTAGAAACCACTTCATAAGTATCCCCAAAAATTGTCATGTTTTGTCATGACAGATGTTTCACCTGACATGACAAGTGATTGACAATGACAGATCCGAATCGTCTCGAACACGAGTATGTAACGAAAAAAGAAGCTATTCTGTAGTAGGGAAAATCCAAGTGAATTCACGTTCCCAGCGGTTTCAATTTGCTCCAGAAACATAAAAGTTTAGTAATTTTTTCGTTTCCGTTGAATACATATTGAAGAAAGTTGGATATGATATGAAAAATTCTATTGTTGCTGAATCCTTGTTCAGGCGTTCGGCCTGATCACGCAAAGGCCACATACTAACTCAAGTACGTGTTCATGGCAGTTACTGCATGTGACTCATTTCGATTTGTGAAAATGAGTGGCCAAACCTACCTGCTTCGATATGTCGTGCCAAGAGGATTTATAATATCCAGGCCTTTTCCGTTTGATTCTTTAACTCAACTGAGTGCTCATGTCACTGATTTAGTCGGGATGAACCCTTGTCATTCGAAAGTTTTCAATGTTCTAAGAGGAGCTGACATAGGTTACATCCTCTCAAATATGTATGTAGCAGAAATAAACATCTATCACCCTATAAAGATATGTTAAATAAAATATATGCTTTATATAATTGACTTCAGTCCACTTTTCTGAAAATGTCATTCATTATAAGACCCATTATAATTAGATGACTGAGACTGAAAAGTTATAGACGAGCCCCGCCCAGTCACTCAATGAGTCACGTCATTGCCATTGTGAACACTTTATACTAATACATTTCATTACACGATAGGTTAAACTTCTGGCACTGCGCTCTCAGTCTCTTTTTTTTTCAATAACATACTATTTCTAAACAGCACAAACATTTCGAACAGCACACTTCGACCATTTCATTTTGATTCAATTTCCCTTCTCTTCAGATACTGTGAGATGTTGAAATCTTGTATTGAATCTCCTGCCAATAGAAACTGATTTCAAATTGATTTTTTTTCTTATCACCCAAACCTGCTCTTCTTTAATGAAACTCGCAGCTAGGTTAATAGTTATTCACCCGTGAACTGTTCGAGTTTGAACTGGGAAATGTAACCGAAAGATGGAAAATACTCTTCCCTCCAGCCGTCATTGGCATATTACACTAGAGATTTCCGTAGTCTCTGAAAATTTAACGCTTTCCTACGGAATTCAATCTACAAAGTGGTGTCTCATCTGTACAAAGCCGGATAGCTAATTTGCTCTGTCTTTTGTGAGAACTCCTGAACAACGTCTAATATACCCGGGAAAATATGGGTGATAATATCGGTAACTTGGCTCATATTCTTTCGCTACTAATTCTCTAGCTCATTTCCTACGAGGGAATTCTATTGCAAACCATCTGATGTCCCAGTACAAGTATAAAGTAATTTGCAGTTGCAAGGGAACGTTGAAAAGTAAGTGTCTCGATTTAGCCGAGGTGGCTTCAATGTTATAACCCTGACTGGGTGGAAAGATCTCATAGAGGAAATATTGTAGTCCACATGGAAATATTCCTTTAGGGCTTGATCATAGATCCTTTTGAATACTCGAAGTGGCTGTCCCGTGACTTTTCCATTCAAGATACATTCAACTCGGTGAGGAAAATTTCAAAATAGATATTCTGTGAATGTTTGCTTGAATGTAGTTGAAAATTTCAGGTGTTGTTAGCGGGAATTCGGTCGAAATATTGAAGAAAACCAGTGTTAAATTGTCGACGTTTCGAAACTTTATTGTTTCATCTTCAGGACTCTGAAGTATAAACAAAACATACATATTAAAATGGTATTGTAAAAGTTGATTTTGATTAAAACAGAATAAATTATGTAAAATAACAATCGTTGAAAAATAAAACGCTTCGAGCACTTTACAGTAAACAACATTAAATGGTACTTACATTTAGGGTTGTTTACTGTAAAGTGCTCGAAGCGTTTTATTTTTCAACAATTGTTATTTTACATAATTTATTCTGTTTTAATCAAAATCAACTTTTACAATACCATTTTAATATGTATGTTTTGTTTATACTTCAGAGTCCTGAAGATGAAACAATAAAGTTTCGAAACGTCGACAATTTAACACTGGTTTTCTTCAATATTTCGACCGAATTCCCGCTAACAACACCTGAAATCATATACAACGGTCGCCATTCCATTCAACTAGTAGTTGAAAATGTTTCTTGCTGAGTGATGTTGGTTGGGACTTGAGGTTGAAATTGCTTTCAAGGTCGAAGATAAAAATTAACCACTGTCAGAACAGTGCCACCCACTGGTGGGTTGCGAACGAATTTTTCGAGTTGAAGTGGATGTCAAAAATGTAATGGCGAAACATAGAAATTTCATTCTACCCACTGAAATAACTTTTTGATGTAGTTATTCAATTAGTTATACACAATTGTATTAAATTTTTATTTATTTGAAAAATATCTTTATTCATATTGGTAACGGTTAAATTTCCTAGATGTGGGTTTCGAATTTGGTAACTTGTTTCAGATGGAAAGTAGTCCAGACAAGTTTGGGAACCACTGCTCTACGCCACACCTCAGGAACAGCATGATATTTCCTGGGCTCATCAACCATAAAATATGGCGCAGAGTCAGTCTTCAACGACAGGAAAATATTATTGAGTGAAAAATCTGCCCCGTTGGGGGATTGATCATGAGCCGAGCACACAACCACCTACCTAGAGATGTTCCGAGATGTTTTGACGACTCTTGTTTTCTACTGAATATTTCGTCCAATTTCAGCCTTTTTTTCCGGGTCACCTTATCATTCATATTCTTAGCAATGACTCTCGTTTAGTATGTTAACAAAAACAAATGTGCTTGCTCGACATGCTGACGAACGTCAACCCTCAGAAGTCGAAACTTGTTATGTGTTAACAAGGCCGTACCTTTTAACGTGTGAATCCCAGCACGGTGGTCTGGTGGGGGATTGAACCCTGACTTTTCCCTCAAAAGAAAATGTTTGGTGAAAGTAGTATAAAAATTCTGATATTCCACTAATGAACAATGGGTAATTTTCTTTGAGTGGAACAAGTTTAATTATTTGCAAACTACTCTCCACTCATGTATATCACATTATATTATTCTGTGAACCTGTTCGATTCGAGTTTCTTGTACCTGGTGTACAAATTAAGCAAAAAAAAGTGTTTCTAATGTGATACAGCATCCGTTGCACCATATAGACAGGGGGTAGCTATTTCACATAGCCTCTCGCTTTTTTGTAACTAACTCCCTACGCTATATCTTAGGAGCAGCCTTTTTATTTGCAGACCCGTCAACCCTCAAACGTGTCAGAGTCATCTTACTTCGGTAGATTGAACCTAAGAGCCGGTTACACAACCACTTGCACCAACTCATTTGCTCGTACGCTATGGTGGATTCATTGTCCGGAGTACGTACAATCGGGATTATGGTACAAGTATTGTTTCCTGACAAGTTTGCGTCTCTTCAAGAAATGTATCCCCTATGCTCCCCCCTTTTCTACTAGATACACTAATCATCATAAAAAAAAGTGGTATATTCTGCCTTTCCATTCTGATTCACTCTTCTCAATGATAATTTAATCGTATCATCATCATCATTGAACCTTCGTTAATATTCAAACACACCGTAACAGGTGATATGATCACTAATTTAATTGAATCCAGCAGCGTAAATGTACTGCACTGCCAACTTATGCGAAAGTTTTCGACGATCCCGACTTTTCAACAAAAACGCTACAGAAAACTCCGCACTATTTATTAACTTTCAACAAAATGCTTCCGCTTCCAGCCACTTTATTACGTGTTTTACTCTTCTCAGCTCTTTTCCTAACTTTAAACCAGCTGTTCCCCAGCGTATAAAATCGTATCATCTGCATGCGATATAGATTAGTGACCCAGCATCCCTATCTGAACTCTGAGGCTGAGTTTATGCAAGAACAATCTGATTTGATTTGAAATTCAAGCGTCCATAAAATATGCGCTTGATAAAAACTCCTTTGTCTTTCAGAAATGCTTCAGTTGTGCATTAAAATTACCTTCAGGGTAGCACCAGGAGTTAAAAAATGCTATACGGCAATTATTATCCCATAGAAAAAGAATCTATATGAAATATATTTTTGATAATCGGATTATCGACTCATTTACTCTTAGCGTGAATCATTGTGAAGACTGGTATCAACTCAAAAATCTCTATTATCAAGAGCGGTGAAAACATTGTACCTATCAAAAACAGGTAGGGAAGTGAAGGGACGACTGCAGTAGTTATAGCGTCTTTGGTACAAACCCAGCACTAAATCCTATGTGTATAATTATACTTCGGTTGGTCCCATCCGAATAGATCACCTTGTAGAAAAAACCTAATTTCGATCAAGACATCATAAAACTATACTGACATACCTACAAAATCAGTTGTTAAATTGAACATATATAAGAAAAACACCGGTATAAGAGCAGAAGCCGGCGACGGCCAGACCTTCGTCATTTCATAGAAGCTGAAAGTGTATATGCGCATGTCCCCAACACAGGTGAGAATGTTCAGTGACTATTAAATATTAAGTTTGGATGATGTTCACCAGGCAGGTAACAGATAGCAGAAGTGTATCAAATTCATTGAAATGAAGCTCACTCAATTCTCAGGAATGATATTAGAAATCACATCATCCATTTCCAGACACTCAACTTCAATTAAAGCCCCCTGCCAGATAACCCTAAACCTTGATAAATCATGATTATACTCGAATTTCAAGGCATTTAAAGGGTTTTTGTGGCGCCACCTACCCTCTAATGTCGATATTCCATTTCATTTGACAATGCCAGCGTTCGTATGAAGGAGAGGTAACTGAATGAATGAATGAATGCATGACGTTTATTCGTGCCAAAAAAATCGAAATAGTTTTGTATAACTATTACAGATATGAATGAACATAACAATATCCACGGAAGTATTATACATATTTGTTTGTGGAATTACAATACATACAATTATGAGTAAATAGGAATAAACTAAGTGTAAAATATATGTACATTAATTAAAATTATATTCAATCAATTTCATAAAATAGCATAGACGAACATGGGTGTACATACAAAAATTTCAATATCTGCAGAAATGGGACAGACATAATCATAAAGAATATATATTTATTGTGGATAGTGTTCCAACCTTCAACCAGTTTATGAATATCCACTCTTTCATTTTTCCTCACAAATGATATCAGTTGTTTTCTGAAGCGTTTCAAAGAAGTTTCACATAGATACCAGTAGCTCCTTTGTGCTATAGATTCAGTAACCAGTGGTATATAATGGTTGCACCTTGTTCTCGTTGCATATGGATGGTTTGGAGTGTCATGTTCAGTTTCGTTTTTGTATAGTTGGCATCCTATCTGAACAATGAATAATTGTCTGACATCTAAAATTTGTGTTTCTATATAGAGAAAATTACTTGCATAGGTTTGTTGAGTAATATTCGAAGAAATCGCCTTTGAGAAACTTCAAGAGCATGCAGGTAAGTTTTTGATACTCCTCCCCAACCAATAATGCCATAATTTAAGTGTGATTCGACCAAATTGTGGTATAGATTTTTTTTGTATTTGTAATTGGATAATCTTCCGACTTGTTTGAGTCGATATGAAATACAACGTAGTTTTTTTACTAAGTACGGTATGTGATGGTCCCATCTGATGTGATTATCTACACATATACCCAGATATTCATTTTTTTGCAGGTTCAATTACAAGATCTTGCTGAATGTTCAGAGTGTATTCTGGTAAGGATGTTGAGAGACTGCTGAAAGGTAGGTATACTGTTTTGTCAAAGTTAATAGAGAGTAATCTTCTGTCAAACCAGTTTTGAGTTCTCCTTGGTCTTTTTCAATGTTTAGTTTGAGATCGTACCAGTCCTCATCTTCATGGCATATCACCGTGTCGTCTGCGAAACTTATAATTTTTCCGATTGTTTTTTGTATGAAGTCATTCAAATATATCACGAATAGCACCGGCCCCAGTACTATCCCTTGAGGTATACCACATGTTATTTTCATTTCTGCACTGATTTGGCTTCCAATCTTCACTCTTTGTTTCCTGTTCGTTAAGTAGCTATTTAGTAATTTATGTGCTGTACCTCTCACACCCATATCTTCCAGGGTATCCAGAAGTATGGAGTGGTATCGAATGGCTTCTTCAGATCTATGAAAACACCTATCGAAGGGGTACTTGAGTCTAGAGATTTATAGATGGTTTTTATTAGGGAGTAAATTGCATCTGTAGTAGATTTCTTATTTCTGAACCCATACGGAGATGTTGACAGTAGATTGTATTTTGTAAGAAATGTACATATTCTGGCTTTTAAAATTTTTTCGAAGAATTTACTTATCGATGATAAATGTCGCGAGTTCATGAGCGACGTAGTACCTGAGGCTATGAAAAGTATTTGGGGCAAGCAGGGTTGGCAATCTTGATACAAAGTGGAAATCATCATGTCGAAAATGTTAATAAAACGGAGACAAGGTTATATTTTCGTTATTTTCTTCTTGCATTTCGTGTTTATTTAGTCATTCGTCACGCTTATCAGTTTTGACTTTGCTTATTTTGTGTTGAGGATGGAAATATCATGAGAAAGACTGCGGACTGCGTTAGGAATATAATGCATTATGATTATAGGAAATTATCCTGAAATCACTATCCTTACAGGAAAAATCAGGGTGAAACTTCAGTCGCTATTAGCACTTTTTTTTTGATTTTGTGGATCTCACGTGATTCGGTGTTCTCTACAAAAATTCCAAATTACTTTTTTGGCGGTCTCGTCTATTTTCGGAGATACACTTCCTTTATGTTGTAAAATGCAATTTATCTACATACAATTTCTGTTGTTTGGACATATATAATTCGTCCTATTTATCAAAATATCACGCAATTCCTCATTCACTCGTTTTCAACATTTTTAGGCAGAAGAGTTTTGAAAAAATTATTCTTTCTTCGAAACACCAAGAATTCGTTGTGATTTTTAGTCCAGAATTGATTTATTTGCGGTGTTGCCGGCGTTGACGCCGTCATTGTTGTTGTTGAAAACTGAAAATAATTATGTTGAATTTCGAAGAAGGGTTAATTATTTGAAACAAGAAAGTTTTCTTCCATTCAAAAATGCAATAAACGATTAAATGAGGCCCTGTGTGATGTTATTATCAAAAGAAAGACACATTTTTTGCGTTATAAAAACAGAAATGTGATAATTGCTGGATTTGACCCTCACGAAGTGCGAGCTCAACCTCATGTGATTCTCTAAATCAATACTTCCTGAGAGATAGAATTTCAATCGTGTGTCATGATAAGGACTGAAATTAATTATTACGTTCATTCATGTTTTGATGGAAGTAAAAATATATCGTCATCATCATTGTTATTTGCAAAATCTGCACGTCGTTATGATCATTGTAATGCAACAGAAAGCTGACCAATCTTGTATTTCTGAAAAGATGTTTCTTCTATGATGATTGATAGTATATAGATGGTGTATGAGTGCCGAGATAGTACTACTAGATATTAAATCAATACTCAGGATGAAATGTATGCAAAAGCACTGAGTCCTTTGGCGCAAATTCATGCTTGAATCAAGAATCCACAGAATTTGAAGGTGTGAAAATTGAAATATTTGTAAGATACAGGAATTGACCATCTGAGTGAATAGGTATTTCACTTCGAAATGCTTTCGAATACATATCAAATACTTTAGAATTGTAGATAAAAGAGTAAGTATGCATTATTCTTCAAATTGCTACGAATGTTTTCAGAAAAGTTTTGACACTATCTATTTGAGATGAATGATGGATGTTGGAAAAAATTACAAAATAATTAATCGGTTTGGAAACAAGGTACATATGGGGTTGTGAAAATCAGATATTATCCATCTTCATCACAGCTCACTGTTTTTTTGCTCATAGCTGCAGGAAGTTCAGCTATGATTACGCTGCCGGAAGAAAAACCGTACGTTCTATAATACAAGTGAATATCGAACCATGAAAAATCAATGGAAAAGAGTTTGAATTGTACTTTTGATGTAGACAGAAAAGAAATTAGTGAAGTCTGTTCTCTGCGGATTGAAATATTTTGTAAAAATATATATACCAACATATTTTGATGAGTAGATCGCAGCACTCATCCTTCGTTCGAATGTTACTGTCCTTCATTGAAGATCGCAAAAAGGGCACTTTCCACCTTTTTCGATGATTTCCATATAAGGAACACACAACACACACTTTTTTTGTCATATTCCCTTTACATCTAATTTCACATTTTTTCTCACGAGAATATCTGGATTACTGCAGAAATTGTGGATAGGAACTTTAGATTCGAGTTTTCCAGCGGAACATAACAGTGATATTGAAAAAAATGTGTTGTAGGGATGTGAAATGATAAAAGGTGTAAAAGGTCCTTGCCAAGTAAAACCTGTTTTCCGATCATTTTTCGGTGAAATAATATAATGGTATACTTTGTTCAACCATTCTTTGCCGTTACGTCATACGTTGTCCAACTTTATCTCTCATTCATGAAATGGATGAGACGGAATTATGACGCCATTAACGTATGTCTAATGTCGATGTGAATTTTATTTATTATTTTTGACAGTTCACTTCTCATAGCTGATTTGTTCAGTATTTTTGATCATTTTTGCCTTTTTCAGTTAATTTTTCATTGTCAAAATGCCTTTCCGGTATAATGAGAAAGAGCAAAGCTTAATTTTGAAGTTATTTGACTACTAGAGAGAAAGAGATGCTGGAGTGCCGCTTTTACCTTTAAATACAGTCTACAACGAATGTATCTACCTATGTTATGCAAAATGTAAGTTTTTATTGATTTGATTTCATTAAATTCTATAGCGTGTTGCTGATGCTCCAGAAATATCTATTAGAACTAATCAAAAAGTAGCTACCAGTGGAATGGGAACAGATAAAGACTACAAAATCAAAGTTCATACCGGACATGATTCTGCTCGAGGATCATCAATTCATATCATACATCAACATGCAATAAGAACACGAGTGTATGCGATGTATTCTGCAGGTAGGTACATACCAATAATTATTTTCAAGTTGAGTGTAAAATAACATTCAACTAATATAAGACAAACGTAAAACAGCAGAATACGTCACCGATTATGACGTAACGGCAAAGGATGGTTGAACAAAGTATATAATATGTTATACAGACCTCTTAAAAGCACTAGCTCCTGAAAAAAAACAACATATTAATGACAAAAGGTATATAAACAGTTTTGGCTTCAGATTCAAGCGGTAATTGCATTGTATCAAGTCACCATAACAACACATTTGAAACCGTATCGCTAGACGTCAGTAAACAACACAAATAAATGTCAGATAGACTTCAAAAATAGAAAAACATTTCGCGTTCAAGTGAGTACTCCATACAATCTATAGAGGAAAGTATAAATCAACAAAAAATAACATTTCCTTGAGAATTTCTTTATTCGTGAAATATTCCAATGAATTACATTCGTGCATAAAAATGACCAGATAATTTTGCATACAAGCGTGATATCTTATACAAATTGCATTCGGTTATTTTCATATTTTGTAAAAGAGCCCTCGTCTTTCGGACTCGGGCACTCTCGCCAAAATATGAAAATAAACTCTTGCAATTTTTAGATATCACGCTTTCTTGCAAAATTATCGATAATTTTCATGCACCCGTGCAATTATAACCGATAATTTCTATTTGCGTATCAAAATCCGATGATCCTTTCAAATATGCTTTTCTAATCGATATATAAATGTACGTATTCGTGCGAAATCTTTGAAAGACAAATTGGTTTCTGTCGTTTTTCGAGTTCACCCTCAGTTGGGTAGTCGTCCAAAAGTAATCAGAAAACCAGTAGCAAATATGAAATTTTCGGACAGTTTGTTGGTGTAGAACACAGCCAGAAGCAGAAAATATGTAACAAGATAATAATCAATATCTTGAAATGAATATTATAAGTTGTTTTTATAATTTTTATTTGGTTTCTACTGCATATTCTATAAAACTTATAAATATATATTTGAACAAAATTTGTTCTTTGTATTTTTTAGGACAATTGAAAAAAATAAAAGTTATACATTATAAATATTTCTAAAAACAAGGTGGGGTACAAAAATAACCCAGTTAGTGACAAAAAGATATCAAAATCAGTCAGTATTACAAAAGCTAATGATATATTCGACAATAAGAATGGACTGGCCTTAGATGACGAGGGCTCTGGTCCTGTACTTGTGAGGAAATAGCTAATAAAACGCTAATGTGTCATTTTTGGAAACTATAGTGCCTTCATGTTCAAGATAGAGTGCTCGTTAACAAATTCACTTGATGGGTCGAGTAGATCAGGGCAGGACTTGGAAGTACTCTAAAGAGGTATTTGGCGTTTTCATTGAAATCATCCACAATTTTCGATCGAATTCTTTGCTTTTTTGAGTTGGAGAAAGTCACGAAAAATACTGATATACATTGGCTTTACCTACTTCTCTACGATTGGCTACTTTCGTAAGAATATGATCAACCAAACTTCTGGGATTTTCATGCACTTCATCTTCGTATACGTTGAGATAATATTCTTCTAGATACTACTCAAACGCCTTATCTTTAATCTTTCTCGGGGACCATTAGCATTCGATACGTCACTGTTATAAAATTCATCTATCTGAGTAATGGACATATTGACTAAAGTAACACATGTACTGCTAACGATAATACTAATACTATTCGGTATATGACTGTTACAGCCTAATACATATCTGTGCGTTCTTCGAGATCACAGCCAGCCAATCGAAACGCGAGGACTAACTGTTCACGTGCTGATCACGCTAGATGCATTGTTTACGCGCATATTGTGTTATTTATTGAAGTGGTTTGTAGATCTTGAGAGAGAAACTTGATAACTATATCTTTTATGTCCATTTGGTACCGAGATAATGTGTAGAAACTCATTTTGTACAACTGCTATGATGTGTTCACGTTGGTGGAGATCTCATTGCTGCTCGAAAAGTTTGTTTATACATTTTAGGATTCGGCAATCTTTTAACAAATCGAATAAAAGTTGGTTTGGGTGTTTGTAATCGGAATAACCCAGTAAACAAAAAATGTGGTAGTTACGTCGTAGTTACATAATACGTGACCTGGTTATGTCACATATAACGTCACAGTTCAGTAACTTGTGATGCACATAAAATGCATATTGTTCGCACTTTACTCACCTTAGGTTAATATAACTGGTCTGTTTTTTTCAACAAATTAATTTCACTCAGAAAGTGTGATTACACTGTTATATAAATATTATTACCTAACCGTTATATACAGTTGATGATATAATTGTTATATTCTCATAAAGCTTTCATGAAGCTGTTTTACTCGACCTCACGGTCTCGTTTGACAATCTCATGTCGAGTACAATGTACATTTTTTGCAAAAGGTGCACGTAAATTATCTACATTCATGAACAGGAATTGAACTTTATTGAATTACTCTCATAAAAATATGAAGAAAGGGATTTTTTTTCCAGTGGAGTTCAACAGATTCATTCTACGCAAATTGAATTTGAAATGTCTACTAAACGGGCATTTTCAAATACATAGTGTCCAAACATTTTATATCAGGATGAAGTAGTGGGAGAAAAATTAATGAAATTGGAAACATAAATGATTTCAATAAAAATGTACTTTCTCCATGAATTGTACAAAATATAAATATATAAAATGAAATAAAAACATTCTGTGAGCACAAATAAAAATATTCTCATCAATAAAATGAATAAATGATTATAAAAAACTTTAGTATTCATTAAAATATATTATTCTAAATTGAATTTATTTTTTTCTTCCTGATTAACCCTTTGTTTGGCCAGTCTAAACCACTCGCTTATATAATAATTATAAAGCGATTTTCACATAGTTTCATATAAAATAAAAAGCTTGAAGGAATACACTATATCACTTTTGGCGAAGTCTAGCTGAAGCTATATCGACAAAATGGTTAAGGCTTTCGCGGCCGAGGTTATTAGTAGTATAACTACTTCTCTTCGGGCTTGAAGGCCGTCGTTCTTTGGAATTTCTTCCAGCTAGCGAAACGTCAGGAAGAAATTCCAAAGAACGACGGCCTTCAAGCCCGAAGAGAAGTAGTTATACTAATAAAGCTATATCCTTGAACATCTCATACACTGGTTAATAATAATTTTACATTATGTCTGTAAAATGAATGAATCGTTCATAGAAAGTAAATTCCAATTGAATGTTCTTGAATATCCAAGTAATCTACAGAAGAAATAAAATAAAAAAGAAAAAGAACAATTAAAAATTTTTCAAGGTCTTGAAAAAAAAAAGGTTTTTCACATAATGATGTTCGCCGAATGTGAAATACTTGTCAATGTTTAAATCTACTACTTCTACTTTGCTCTTGCATTGAAGACAATTTTAGGTTTTAGATATAGATAAACACTACTCTGTCACTCACGGTTACATGCATACACACAGACCACAAGCTCACTCAATCTGTCCAATAACAATTAAAATGTGAATATCATGGAAATCGCCGGTTGAGTGGATGGAGGTCCTTTTAGGTTAGGAATTTAACGAATGCTATGTTACTTTTTTGTGATTAATAATAGATACCTCCAATCCCTGTCTGATTCGAGGAGAAAAATTATTTCAACCCACTATTGTAATAAAACTTATAATGTATTGAATTGATAAAATACAAATAACGTTTCAAATCAAACCATAACATAAATACCACAGACAAACATAAACAAAGAGCTATACATAACCACAATTCAGACAAACCGCCTTGCCCGCTTTTTATCGAATTCCTTTTGCAGAACTCGTACCAAGGAGCCAGTGAATTTCTCTCTTTTTTTAACGCTCCACATATTTCTGACAGAAATATAACGCAATTGAATTATGTAACAATCATTACCTTAATTTTATTTTGAACAATAATAAAGTATAGGGCATGGCCCAGCTCTTCAGGTTGACTGACAGTCATTCGATATCTGAAGTTAAGCAACGCCGAGCGCGGTTAGTACTTGGATGGGTGACCATGCAGGGAAATACCGTGTCGCAAGCCCGTACAGCTACAGCGAAATAGCATATCTTAGCTTCCAGATAATATATCAATGAGCACAAGATATATTGAGGATATGCCGTCCTTCGGAGGGGACGTAAGGCCGTCGGTCCCGAGTCCATGGATGTTGGGCTCGTTAAAGATCCCTACCTCTGGTTGGAATACCAGAGGGTTCGGCAAAATTTCCGGTTGGGGGAAGTGTGCTCACCGGCGTCGGTGATTGGACTTGGTAGCGGAAATAGGCCGACGTTAAATAAAAAAATAGAAGAAGAATAATGGAGTGAAATCATTTATATCAGTGTGACATCTCTGAACTATAAATCAAGAAATGTAAATCTCAATCTCACATCACTGAAACATAAAAATCACGTTAAAATAACAATAATGTTTACTGGGAAAGAAACACAAGAGCGAGTATGAATCGGTTTTTACTGGTTATATCAAAATCTAGATTTTTTTATTTTCTTCTAGTCGAAGTTGTCGGTACATATTTGATTATCAAACCAAAGCGTGATAGAATATTGATGAGCAATGAAAAGTTATTTATCTTTTTCAATACTAAAGAAATGTCCTAGGTCTGGGCATCCCGGCAGGGACGTTTAATAACAGAGCTCCATCGATTATATATTCATAATTCAAGAAAGGAAGTGGGTTTTCTATTTCCATTTTCTGCTTCAAAAACCATCCCTAGCGGAAAAGGATGGCAAATAACAATTCATGGTATAACCTGCAATCCCAGCGGATTACATTGTGGCTGTGAACGCATATCTGATATCACATGTGAAGATACTCTGCGTATAATTTGTTATTTCGCGTTTCCAGGATAATGCCTGCTTTTCCTTTCTGTAATTAATATATGTCAGGAACAGTTATTAATTGCGGAGTATACATCCCAGAGTGAGAGGGTTGTCAAGACGCCTGAAACGATGCTGACATTAAATACCTACCAGCTCGTTACGAAGAACAACTACTCAGTTATTAGAAAGTTCAGTCAACGCATGAACTCTGAAGTACGAAAACAGAAACTTGATGAGTTACATAAAAAGTTGTGAGAGTTACCATTCCTGGGATTATGACATGAAAACAATCGAGTTCTGTAAAGCTGAGAAAGCACTTCAAAAACCAATAGAAAAAAATTTCAGGTTCATAGTTTGGAAGTTCTCATGTCCCAATGAGAGTTCTCTGTTTGGATGTAGTAATGGAATACACAGTGTTGTTGGTTATCTGAAACAAAACACTGAATTTAATGATCAGAAACGAGAGGTAAAAATGATAATGCAGAATTTTTCAAAAAATATATTGGGTGAAAAACAAAATTAGATATAAGGCATTGAAATCTGAATGAAGAAACTCGAATGTGTAGAAATATTCCAATTATTGTAATGATCAGAAACAGAAAATTTAACAAATTTCAGATAAAATGATAAAAATGTTGAATTCAAATTTCAAGTTCATTGCACTCACGACGGGTTGATTACTAGAATCTGCAATGGAGAATGGAAAGTTCTCCAGATGAGTGGAATTCCATCAAAAACTTGTCGCTACTCTTCCTTTGTTTTGAAGAAATATCCTGTGAAAAAATATCCTATCAAAATATGTATATATTCATAAATAAAAAAAAAAATATTCATATAATTTTTTCAATATTATTATGAATAGATTGGGAAAAACCGTTGGTCGCGGGATACAGGCAGAAAAAAAGCTATTTCAGATGGATTCTTTTTTTTTTTTAACAACCAAATTTATTCCAACGATACACATTTCGACATAGAATTTTTGTGAGTTTTTTCTCACACGAAAGTCATGAAATTTTATATTCTCATTGATTCATTAAATGGAAAGATGACATATATTATCCAAAAATAGAGATCAAGCTATATAGTTCACTGCTTTGATTTTCTGACAGTTCTCACATTTTTTTATTTATTGCATTGCTTACGAATTATCCAGTATATCGAATGTTTGAAGGAAATTACACTCCTATTTTCCTGCATGTACTCAGAAAAAAAAACGGAATTTGAAGAAAAAGAACAAGTTTGTAATAAAATGTTCTCAACAAGAATAAATCAGAACTCAAAATAAATAGCTATTTACTGTCGCAACTCATTACTCGCTTGGCTTCCTTCGATAGGATTTTTTGCTGTTTCACCCAACTCTCATTCATCCATAATAATGAAAGATCTCATTTGAAAACTCAATGAAATGATTATCATAGAAAATGTGGAAGAAATACTTTGAATAGTTGAAAAGAATACAAAGAAACACTAAAAACTTAACACTATATTGCTTCCTAGTAGAATCGTTGCAAAGGAGATGTGCTGCAATCTGAAAAATGCTCTGGAACCGTTCCTGAAGAGTGATCAATGGATACTGAACGAATTTCTGAATACTGAATAATGATCTTGACCTCCCTAAAAATTTATAAAGATTCATATGCTTGGGTTACAACTTTGCCCCGGTCACCGTACTAAGGCAAAGTGCTTGGCGTGCATCTGTGCAAGTTTGCGGATTTGAATATTGTTTTATATTTCTATATCCTGTGATGGTAATGGTCAATTTTGATGTCTATGAACTTGCAATATAAAAAGATGGAATTGTGAATACTGGGTGTATATGATCTAGCATATCGATGTTGTGGTTGAAACTTCTTTCAATACATGTATTTACTGGAATGGATTTTGAATTATTCAATGACATTCTCCATAGTTAACACATCTCCCCTCCACGATGATGCTGGCCCCCCGTTTCCTGGGTGGTAAAGATAAAAAAACGACGAGATTGAAATTAAAATAAAACTTGAAACTGAATGAATATCATATTTTTGGATAAAAAAATTACATTGTGTAAAATATGATGATACCAAGACAGGAAAATAACGCTTTTTGTACCATGGGTAGTTTGTAGTTCGGAACGATAAACATTTGTCTCCTGAGGTATGTATAAAGTTTTTTCTACTAGCGTAAGAAAAAGTCCACTTTTCATATCAGTATTGGAAGGGTCAGTTTACCGCACTAGTGCGGAGATGTAAATCTGTAGAGTTCTTGGGGAGTATACTGTTATTTGAATATTTGAAATGTATATTTGTATGGTTGTAGTATACAAAATTACTGAAAAATGAAGAAATTCAATAGAATTCTGCTGTGATTTTCAATTAAAAAAAAATATTTTTCAATAATTTGTTGATTGCCCTAGTATAAACCTTATTAAATGAATGTCAAATAATGATAAACATCTGACATTTTTCATCTCCACTTTTAATAACCTGAGCGATAAAGGAAAGAAAGAATCAGTAAGTCAAATCACTACCTTGTCAAAACCACTTTCATGACCTCTTCCAGCCAAGTTGCAGACAGATAATTTGCAGAATGCAACAAACGCACGTTCATTATCAATATTAGGAATAATTCATTTGTTTATATGTATCAATGAACAATTCTTTTTATGTTAACTTTGAGGTTTTTTCTGCTCGCTAGTAGGAAAAATAATGTACCTAACACGTGCGTAAAGTTACTTTTCCGCACGTGATTGCTATTCGTCGGCCAGTAAATTTTTATACAGGGGTAACATAAGTACGTTGAAATATTCAAGTAACGTATTCCTGAGATAATTTTAGGAAAGAGAGTCTTCATAAACACTTGTCCGAAAATGCTTCGTTCAGAAATACAGGGTGTTGAAAATGATTTTTTGTTCGCTTTTCAAAAAAAAAGCTTCTGCAAAACATAAGTTATCTGTAGGAAATTTGGTACCTATAGTTTTTACACCGTAGGAAATCATAATTCCGTATGAATTTTCAATTTCCAGAGGGCGCTGCGTACGCTTTCATTAATCATTTGAAATTGCCTCGTGGGATTTTCGCACGCCTCGTGCTACAATATTCCTTACTCGTGTGAAAAATGTCACTTTCCGCACTAGCAATGTGCATATTTTTGATGAGTTGATTTTATGGGTACAACTCATTTTAAAATGCTTTCATTGCGGACTCGCACGCGCCCCTTCTTGTGTCAGAAATGAGCGGGACCTCCGAAAAATTGAGAGAAACTGAATACTTACCTATATCTTTTCTGTCCGTTTGACCTTGGGATAATGTGTAATAAGTGTAATGTAGTTGGTTTTGTATAACCGCGCTGATGTGAACAGTATAATGACGTTTCGAATAAAAGAAGAAGACGAAGTCGGTAAATCGTTTTGCTGACTTCTTTTTCTGGGTGAATAATTGGTCACCCTCCAACCTGAGAGTAGGCTAGAAATTGGCATATTTCAATACGGTTGTGAATAAAAAAAAATCCCTTCCGGTAGGAGAAATTCTTCAGTACGGTAGTAGAAAAAATTATTCCTCATCGTCTTGGCATGCTAGCACCAACTCAATGGAGACTTGTCGCTGTAACATGTAGGTAGCAAAACTTTCATGGAGATGGTGTTTTCCAGTTTTGACAGAACTGATTCAAAAACAATCGTAATAGACAGAAAGAATAGTTATTTATGGTACTGGTGTGTAATGTTGAAATTATGTCACGCGAGAAAGTATTATACCACGAGGCCGTCAGGCTGAATGATATAAATTCTCGAGTGACTTAGAAAACGTAACACACGAGTGGCATACAATTTCTTATCCAACAAGTGGAAGAAATCGTTTTTATTATGAGATAATAACAAGTTTTGTGATCAAATCAAGGCTACTTGCATCCCAGTAACCTATAAATTTCAGAATCACTAAACAGTGACTTCTTTACATTTTGGTCAAACTAGGTTGTTTATTTGGTAGCCACCGGCCTTGATACATTGTCAGCAAATATTCAAACAAATGTTCCGCTGAAGAAAAGGGAAGCGTTTTTGAAGAGAAAAAACTTAAATGAAATGGAGAAAACTGATGAGAATTTCGTTCCTGAGGATATCCTTACGGAAGCAGAAGATGCAGCGATACAGATTCTGCCATAAAAGACCTGAGATGCCTACGACAAGGGGTTCAAAATGTATGAGTTTCGGATGAGTTCTCGGAAGATAAAAGGTATCAATGAAAATGTTCTATTGGCTTTTTTTAACATTTGCAAAAAAATTAGCTCCATTGTCGCTATGGATCAAATACTCGATGCTTCGCTCGACTATTCACCTTTATGAAAAACTCGACATTTCAAAATATGGCAAACTAACGAGCTTTTTGAAAAAGGGGAACAAACCAAAGAAGTCTGAGACATTACAGCGACCTGAAATAGAGAAGTTTTTGAACGAAGCCCCCGACAACGAGTACTTGTTGATGAAAGTGGCTTTGATAATGGGGAAAAACGGTGCTTGTAGATGCGATGAGTTGGTCTAAAAAAAGAAAATATTCAAGACAAAGGAGAATATTTTCACGTAGTTTTGCCGGACACTAAAACCAAGAAATCAAGAAGTTCCACTAGAGTTGCAGAAGGATTTCCAGTCAACCCGATTAATTTATGTAAAAAATACGTGTCTTTGATACCAAAGAATACTAGTTCTAGCCGCTTTTTTGTTTCTCACTAAAATGGTAGGTTTACTAGCAAATGTGTAGGAAGAAAAACGTTGTCGATGATAACTTCAAAAATTGCAATGTTTCTGAAATTGGAGGAACCAGCGCTCTACGCCGGTCACGGCCTGAGATGGTCTTCGGCGACTCTTTTGGCCAATGCAGGGGCTAATATGACTACTCTGGAAAGGCACAGGGGGTGGGAGTCCTCGACGGTAGCAGAAGGATACCTAGAAGAATCGGTGCATAACAAAATAAAAATTGCAGAAAAATACAAGGTTCCAATGTGTCGGCGTCTTCCAGCACTATTAGCAGCTGTACAGAAATGAAAGCGTCAGGTTTCAATGAGCCAACGAATTTTACAATAACTTCAAATTCGAATAAACCGTTCGCATTTTCCTTCAATTAAAATATAAATGTGAATTCTGTTCGTGATGGTGATGGATTATAACACAGTAGTGTGTTATTTGATAGTTTACTTGTCCAAAATGACATCAATAATGACAGTTATAACTATCATGTGTTGGATAAATAAAATAATTCATTCGACCAAATTTCAGTTTCCTCGAAAGCAATTATTCCGTTTCAGCCCAGAATCCAGACGGTAGAACGCCATTATTTCCACCTAATCCATCTCACAGATCGGCCCGAAGTTAATCAAGTTCGTGTTTCTAAATAGGCAACCATTTATCTGAATACAACTGATGTATTATACTGGAAGTATCAGGCATGGCATAGATCCTTTTACCGGTGATTAACTGGCATCTGTCTATACGCAGTATAATAGAAAAGCCCGTCTATCAATGTACGCTCGGAATATAATTCACCACATGACTTACCGTTTTTGAGATTCGATGTTATGGAAAGAGTGCTTTTTTTCGAATTTTGTTTTATTGGCGTAGGTACTGAAAAGTACATAGGAGGAAAAAGGGAATATGCATGAAATTTGAATTTGTCCCAAATATGTTTTTCTCGATTCTTCATTATCGTCACAATGAAGGTCGTGGGTTCGAATCCCGCATGAAAAAGTTGATTTTTCTCAAATTCTAATTTATCTGAATGCCGTGATAATTTCAATAATTTGTTAATTATACAGACATTAATCATCATCTATCGTTTATAATCAAAGGTTTTTCATTAAGTTATTATTCAACTCCATGAAATATTACATTCAAAAAGAATAATTATGGAGAGAAATTCAAACTCAAAAAACGCATCACCATTTGTCGAAATGAAATGTGACGTCAGAGGACACAACATTTATTGTAGTCCTTATTCATACTGTGGTGTTCGTGAAAAAATATTCCGAACTTGTAATTCTGTCGTGATTTCTAGTGAATCCAGATATGTTATGAATCTAGAACGATGATAGTTTTGTCCAAGCAATCGGTCAGTTCGATGAAAATAGGTGCATTTTTTATGACATCATGATTTGCATCAAATCTCGGTTTCACGTACGCAGAGATCAAAGAAGTGAAAGCTGTGTTGTAATCATTTTTCATAATAAGTGTTTGATTCAGTCCATAATGAAGATTGTTATTCATGAATGCCCATAGCAGTTATGTGTATATGAAGAATCGAAATTTCAATCTAATGTTAACTAGGTTGGGTTAGATATAAACACAATTTTCCACTGCTGAATAGCTGATGCCAAACTTCAGACTAATTCACACAATTATAGGATAATAAATCTACTAAAATGGTCTTCACAGCAATAGAAACTACATTATTCCTTCCTTAGAAACTACATTATTCCTACGCTTGGAATTCTAAAACACTATATCTGGTGTATTTCTGCTAGTGTTTTTTTTCACTTCGGTATCATACAATACTTGTTTTCTTAGCTACTCACTTTCGTGATCTGTATAGCAATTCCAACTGAAATGCTAAGGGCATCGTAACCTGGGACGTGTCATTTACCAATAACTGGGTACTGATTGACAGCGTAACGTATAAAAGCTAACCCTGGGTTCATACAGCAAATATGATAAAAAAAATATGATAAGAAATAACACAAAATTAGACCAGTTTATACATATTGAATAAGGAATCAACCAATGAAATGACGATTTTTTGACCACTAAACTAAACAAACTATTCCTCTGCACGTGCGCATTTCCATTTTGAAACTAAAATAAGATAAGAATTGAAAGTTGGCCAACTATATATAATTGCTTATATCTTATTTTGTTTCAGAAGGTCTATAAACGTTGCCGTTGATTTACGTATGTTCAACTTTCTTATCTTTTTTATATTATCTTATTTGCTGTATAATCTCAGGATATGTCATTTCAAGTTGAACATTATATATGGCTTTTCAGATTCAGATTCCTCCTAAAAAATATAAAGTGCTGTATGAGTATATAACGAGCGATTCAAAAGGTATGCTCGAAAGAATGTCAAAATGACCAACCATCTGAAGGTTCCCAATTTTATGATTCTAGATGAATCAGATTTCGAAAACAGTTATTCTCCAGAATTGTTGAAACGAAACACTCTAGTTTTCCATTCATACACTTGAAAATTCATATCGAGTCATATTTTCAAACCTTTTTTTTATTTCTTTATTTAACGTCGATCTATTTCCGCTACCGAAGCCAATCACCGCGCCGGTGAGCACACTTCCCCCAACCGGAAATTTTGTCGAACCCTCTGTTATTCCAACCAGAGGTAGGGATCTTTAATGAGTCCAACATCCATGGTCTCGGGACCGACGGCTTTACGTCCACTCAGAAGGACGGCATATCCTCAATATATCTTGTGCTCATTGATATATTGCCTGCGAGCTATGATATAATACTTTGCTGCAGTTTTATGAGCATTCGACGCGGTCTTTCCCTGCTGCTTAGCTTGAGATATCGAATGACTAGTCAACCTGAAGAGCTAGGCCATGCCCGTGAGGTATTCTTTTCATCATTCTTTCGTTGATTAACTATCATGATTGTAACGTGCATAGAATCATCGCCACTAAATGTTCCCTTGAAAGTCATTGTCACAGTGTCTACGATTGTTCAACAGTGTAGAATATGTTTCGATTTAGTTAGGTATGTGGTGAATAAATTCGGCTAGAGCTGTATGTTGCGGTATCTTTCTGTTCGTTACACTGATATATATTACTAAACACCGCTAATGCTTCATGGAGTGTATTGCCTGACAATTTTAGATTTTGACTGCTAAATGAGGCTTGTATGAAAGTCTTCCATTTCGGTGTAAATGTGCATTTCTTCGCGGCATCTTCTATGAGAATTTCATCACACAACTTTTCCTTTGGTGTAAGTTCAGTAGTGGATAGTTCTTTCCGCAATTCTTTAGCACACATGACAGTTCTGCTACACAGTCAAGCCGACGTACACGTTCAGCTATTTCCTTCATGAACTTTTTGCCATGAAAACCAAAGAAGATTGCTTCCTCTCAGTAAGATATGAGAATAAAACCTTGTCACCAAGCATCACTTTGGGTTCACGATTAGATTTACATCCTCTACTTCAGCGAGTACAGTCATGCGTTGAGCCAAGTATGTCAATTCAAAAGCGGTCGTCGAAACACCGTCTTTTATATCCGCCATTAATTTGTCAAAAGCAGCCAGTAACTGTTTTCTTGCTGCAGCTGTACGGGCTTTCGAGTACTAACCGCGCTTGGCGTTGCATAACTTCAGAAATCGAATGACTGTCAGTCAAACCTTCGTGATACCAGACCTACGGAATAATATGGAAGGAATCTTCAAATTCATCTTGAAACTGTGAATATTACCAGTAAATGCATGAAAAACTATAAATAAAACCTCTAGAAACGGTTATCAACGTTGGAGATTCCAGCATGCTCCACTTTATGACAGATTGGGTAATGCTATTACACATCGAGTAATTTCATGCGAAAGACCTATACAGAGAATAATTACTGTTTCGTCACGAAAGTAATCATCTTAAACATTACGGGGATAAATTACTGAAAGAAGATTGTGGATGAATACTTTTTGTGGAACACGTTGATGGGGATTCAAGAAGATTAAAAAACGCCGGGGAAAATGATTGAAAACAATTAGTTCGGATTTCCAGAAAAGGCGTTTTTTTTCATAAGGTACAATAACAATCATTGATCAGCAGAAAAATCAGTTATAACTTAACAGAAAGGGATATAGCTAAGGCTCATATCCCTTCAATGTGTTTGACGGTTCATATTTGGGAATTAGCAGCGTGAATTTAAAATATGACATTGATTCCTATCACTCGGAAATGTCGAATGATTTTCGATTGTTGTTGTTCTTTGTACCATTCTTGATATTGTTATCAATTACTGATTCACCCAGTATTAGTAAAAACTTCTGTGATCAGAATGTTGAACTACAGAAAACTACATTTTACAAATATGGGATATTAACTATACACTCCGATTGAGTTTCTGTTGGAGCCAGGGTCTGTAGAATAGAATTGCAGTGATATATATTTTGAGCATTACATCTGAACTGCTCGGTATATATTGATGACCTCCAATGTTTTAACTTCGATTCGATTCGTTTTGCTTTCAACCAGAACACTGCATATTGGTTAGTGATTCGAAGAGGCTGAATTGGTTGATATCTAAAATTTTCATGGAAAGCATGACAAAAGCAAAACAGAAAAATTGTTATATGACATTACGTAATTTCACTCCTTCACCAAAGAGTTCTAAAAGAGGTTTGATGTGACACACACTGGAGTGGGTGAAATCAATCTCGTAAATTTAAAAATGCCTCTCAATCTTTTTGAATGAACGGTTACCCGGGATTTGGCGCTCGTTTGTAAACAAAGCTCATGCAATTAAAAAATTGTGACATGTCATCGATGACAACATAATATCAATGCAGTGGCATCAAACCATTGATATAAGTGCACCGGGGAGTTTACATTATATATTGAGTTTCGTGCTGGTCATTTTTTATATATACTGTTGGCAACTTGATGTTGTCACGACTCACCTGATATTTATCAATTGACAACTGCACTATGAGGGTGATATCTTTGTGTTTTGGTGAATGCTTTATCAAGTCTAATCTCACAATCGGAAACTGTGTTTATTGAAACAAATCATTTTATAATATTTTTATAAACGACTTTTCTAAAAATAACAAAACAGGTGAAGAGCGCTATCAGGGGTTGGTGGCATTTATTATCAGTTATTTCAAATGGGAACATTTCTTCATTATATATCAGGAATTAACAAGTATGCATGAGTTTTGATAACAAAAAAACAGATACTTGATTCTGGTAATAAGGGTTTATCGAAGGTTCAAAACTCAATTCTCGCCCAAATATCTTAAATAGTGATAACCTGAAGTTAATTCCGGCAATTTTTCGCATTGGTTAGAATATTCTAGACAGTACCCCATATCGATGCCCGCTATTCATAAAATACCCAATATATCATGGAGAAGAGCCCTGAGAGAAATAAAAATAAAAAATGTAGTTTTAAATTGCATCCTCATAATCAGAACTCATGAATAACCCTTAATATTTCCGAAAGAATCAAGAGCTATGTGAACATTGAGACATGTCAATAAGGCAGAAAATGGATTTCCATAAAATGTTCAAATGAATCAAACATAAACTGTTGAAAAATCCAAGAAATATATATGTAAAGAATTACTTTACCCAAGAGCTCTTTTCTCAAACCAACTCAATTAATCAAAACATCTAGTAAATCTTTTTGTGCAACAGCAATCAGTAAAATGACATGTGAATATTTTATATATCATTCTTCACTATCTTTCTGCGTTCACTATCTTTCTGCTTTCACTATCTTTCTGCGTCCGTATTATACAGAGTTTTACAGCAATTGAATCATTTTATGTGAAATAAAATAATAATCCCAAATAGACCAAGAGATGGTGACAGGTGACGTTCTCCCATTCTACACTGCATGCCTTCTTAAGGCTTGATAATTAACCCTAAAATATGAAAAATGTGGTGAATTTTCGTGTTTTTGGTTTGCATGCTGTTTTGGATTTCATTAATATATATCATTTCAAATTATTGACTTGGATGGCATGCCTGTAGGGAAAAACTGAATGAACTTAATTATTTAAATTGAAGCAAACATTTGAAAAATTCCGTGACTTTTTTGTGCACGCTGCTTTGTATTGTATTTGAATATTATTCTAAGCTAAAATGATATAAATGGAAAAACACAAAAATTCCCCACAAAAAAAAAGATTTTTTCCTTATGAAGTGCACACGCCTGGCTGCCAGAAACCTGTCTATTTTTTATATTTTAGGGTTGATCACCAAGCCTTAAAGAGGCATGCAGTCACCTGTCACCACCTCCTGGTCTAACAGGTATTTTTGTGGAGAGAATGAAGTTTGACGAATTATTCTGTGAGAAGATGAAAGACAAAAAATTACTCATAAGATCTCACAGGGTCCAGTATTTGTTTTTCTACAATAGATATTTACGGATGTTTCGATTTCAACTCGAACAAAACAATCCGATCCACCAGAGATGCCCGTAACAAACTCGCGAAACGTGATGAAAATTTCATTAGCGAAAACAGAGAACAAATAAAAGCCACTTTGCATCCTGGTCCACCCGCTGCGTTTTGATCCTCTGAAATTGTGAGATTTCAGACTCATGGATTCCGAATGCAAAAGAGCACAATGGAAATATAAAGTTTAATTGTGTATTCCAGTGTATGCACTGAAATATCCCAGCTTTCATACCTTTGCGAACGTTATCAGCTGTTCGTTTCCAAGCGGATATTTTCATTCGTTAAGTGCACTTAGCCTTTCAGAGAATGCCAGTTAGAGGAGACATAGATACGCAGAATATATTAGCATTCGAAATCAGTTCGGAACATTCAGATGTTATCACTGTCGGAACATTCAGATGTTATCACTGCAATAGATTTTGTCACAGAGACTTGCTGGTGCTAGTGAAATGTTACATGATGTGTTCCTGAAATATGTCGATAATATTGAAATATACCTGAGGAAAAAAATAGGTATCTACAAAAAAATGAGTATGAGGTACACCATAAAAAAAATTGTCGTTCGATTTGTTGGAATATTAATGGGGGAGCCCAAGAGGTGATTTCGGGATTTACTAAAGCGCGGCAGATTATTCTACAGGGGGATTACTTGTACCCGGTTAAGTACTTCCACCATATACCGTGTGACACAGACCTCACGGTACACCCCCGTTTTCTTCTTTGTTTTTCTAGTTATAAATTTGAAATTCGAAACATTGAATATGCTCACTGAACAGCATTTCTCGACATATCTGAAAGAAAAAAACAACTTCCAATTTTTCCGGAAATGACATCAACTTTCGATTCTTGAATGGGACACCCTGTATATTGTTACATGATCGGCTAGGGATGATCATGAGGAATCCAACGATACCTGGTTTAATGATGTTATCTCCAATGACTGCGGAGATATCGCCATTTATATTATCCATAAGCTCAACGAGTAGGAGAGAGAAACTTTTCCTGGCGGGTCAATCCAATTCTCTCTCCCACTCATTGAGCTTATGAATAAAATAAATGGCGATATCTCCGTAGTCATCGGAGATAACACCATAAAACCTGGTATCGTTGGATTCCTCATGATCATCCCTAACCGATCATGTAACAATATACAGGGTGTCCCATTTAAGAATCGAAAGTTGATGTCATTTCCGGAAAAATTGGAAGTTGTTTTATTCTCTCAGATATGTCGAGAAATGCTGTTCAGTGAGCATATTCAATGTACCGAATTTCAAAAATATAGCTAGAAAAACAAAGGAGAAAACGGGGGTGTACCATGAGTCTGTGTCACACGGCATAAGCCCTATATATATTTGGCCGCCCTTCAAGGATAAAGGATCAGATTAGTAAAAAAAATATTGATCATCTGAAATTCTCGAGCGCGTCAGATCAACGTAGGGTGAGTTAGTTACATCCTGAAACGTGTTTATTCCACTAATTCGAGAGTGACCTAAAGAAGAAGGAGGGCTAAAAAGTTGTAAAAAAACGTCATCTCGACATTCTCGAGCGTGGCTAATTTCATTTTCATTCTGAAGGGAGTATTTCAAGAATTGCAAAAAATATTTAATCTGACGTTTTCCACAAGCCGAAATGATGAAAATTCATCGATAAAGTTTAATGCGTGCAGCTACGTGATGCCTATTTTCTCCTCTTCACGTTTCTATTTCTCTTTCACTCTTTCTCTATCTATTGCTCTCTCACTCCGTCCCCACTCTGGTTTCTGTTGCCATGATGCCATGACAGTTGATCACACACTTTTTCGTTGGTGGCATGATATTGTTTACAACGTATATCCAACGTTTTAAAATTTTAAAAATTTCATTGCTTATAATTATTCTCTTATAAATATAAGTATTCTACTGAGAAAAAATATACACTTTTTTATTTGCATGTTTTTTCCTGAGATTTTTAATAACTTAAGTTCAATGATTTGAAAAAATAAAAATAATATACAAATTGGCAGAATAGGCGAATCCCTTCAGCTAATAGTCAGATTATGAGACTGCGACGTCTATGGCTCAAAGACGAACCATATATATCTTAATCTGACGCGCTTGTATATTTCAAAATGACGAATTTTTTTTTCACATTCTAATAACGGCCACGAGTCTGCATCACATCCAAACCATCAGATTATTATATAAGAGCTTTTTTTCAGGTTCACTTAACATCCCCTCAGAAAATCTGACGCGCTCGAGAATTTTTTTTTCATTTTCAACCCCTACGTACGACCACTCCCACCATGGAAACAATATTTTTAAAACATGTAGGACATAGATGATATCAATATCTGACGCGGTCGAATATGTCTATGAAACAGTTTTTTTTACATTTCTGAAAGTCTATAGCTGCTTCCCCCACCGATGAAAAGGTAAACTTTATATAACATTTTTTTCTTTCCATCATCTAAGCTTGGCAACCCAGTAGGTCCCTATGACGCTCCAGTAAATCCCGATTTAGCATCGTGGGCTCTCCTACTACTATTCTGGCACTGAATGAGCAGTCTGCTCAGCTGGACGAGTCGAGAAGCAGATGCGTCGGGTACGAGTGATATCAGTTTCGACTCAACTGTTATTTGAGGAGGAAAATGAGTATTGAAATCCATTCTTGGCTTCTCCCCCCATGAGAATGAAGCTTCAAATTTTCATAATATCTGTTTACTGATATGTACCTTCAATATTACGAAAAAGCAAAATTGACTGACTATTTTGTATTTTATTATTTGCAAATTTGAAGATCGAATTTGAGGAGAATGTTAAAAATATTTGATTTTGCCCCTTGGCAAAGTTTCGCAAAAGTATAATAATAGTTCGTATTCTTCTGGAGTTCAATCTATAAAGTCGCAAAGAATACCCTACATAGACAAAATAGTCAGTCAATTTTTCTCGAATTCGAACTGACAATCTATTGATTCTCAACCTCTAGAAATGAAAAAAACATATAATGAATTGAATTATAATTCAACATAATCTTGGGAAAAAACAAAAACGTCACTTCAGAAGGAATTATAAGTATTGAAAAAACATGCAAACATTACATTCATACTGAATCTTCAGCTGCTTAGATTCGTTTTCTCATACTTCTTCTTTGATGATCTATTTATGTTACTTTGTCCACAGTTCTGGAAAAGAAAAATACCTTGCTTATATATATGAAGGGCTATGATCATAGTAAACATATTATATTCAACTGTGACATCTCCACTCAAATTGGATTCGAGCACAAAGTGTTTTGAACCCTTCTCCTACAGCAGTCACCACAATACCGGACAGAAAATAACAACGCACATTTCTGCAGACAAGTTTTACTGATGATGTCGACTTGGTTGGCAGAAATGAGTCGAGTGCAAGGGTCTAAAGTTCGATTATACGGTGGAACTGACATATAGAACATTTTTTAAAAATTGTTCATTTCATTGTACTTTTGAAATGTTTACTTTTTCGACTGAATGAACGTTTTCACAAGTTTAAATAGAAATAGAACCAATCTGAAGTGAAATCATCCATTGGAACGAGTTCCAAATTTTGTGCTAGCTATGAATGGATTTCACTGATTACTTTTTCTTGATTGAATATTGATTGTTTATTAAATGGCAATAATATAGTAGGAGAGCCCACGATGCTAAATCGGGATTTACTCAAGCGTCATAGGGACCTATTGGGTTGCGAAGCTTAGATGATAAAAAAAAATGTAATATAATGTATATCATTTCATCGGTGGGGAGAGCGGCTATAGACTTTCAAAAATGTAAAAAAAAACTGTTGCATGCATATACTCGAGAACGTCAGATATTGATATCATCTATGTCCTACATATTTTTAGAAATGTACGTATGTAAATCTGATTGTTTCCATGATGGGGGTGGTCGTACGTGAGGATTGGAAATGAAAAAAAAATTTTTTTTCTCGAGCGCGTCAGATTTTCTGAGGGAATGTTAAGTCACTTCCAAACTGACGGTCTGGATGTGACGCAGACTCGCGGCCGTTATTAGAATATGAAAAAAAATCGTCATTTTGAAATACACAAGAGCCTCAGATTGAGATATGTATGGTTCATCTTTACGCCCTAGACCTTGCAGTCTCATAATCTGACGATTATCTGGAGGGATTCGCCTATTCTGCCAATTTGAATTTTTCCAAAAAAATTTTCAATTCATTGAACTCAATCAATTGAAAATCTCAGGAAAAGCATATGAATAAAAAAGTGTATGCTTTTTTTAGTAGAATACTTGTATTTATATGAGAATAATTGTAAGCAATTGAATTTTTAAAATTTTAAAACGTTGGATTTTCGTTGTGAACAATATCATGCCACCAACGAGTCTGTGTGATCAACTGTCATGGCATCAGGGCAACAGAAACCAGAGTGGGGACGGAGTGAGAGAGCAATAGATAGAGAAAGAGTGTGAGAGAAATGGAAACTTGGAGAGGGGAATACAGGCATGACGTAGCTGCATGCATTGAACTTTATCGATGAATTTTCATTATTTCGGCTTGTGGAAATCGTCAGATTATAAATTTTTTGCAATTCTTGAATTATTCCCTTCAAAATCTGTCGCGCTCGAGAATTTCGGATGATCATTTTTTTACTATTCTAGTCCTTTATCCTTGAAGGGCGGCCATATATATAGGGCTCATATATGGTGGAAGTACTTAACTGGGTACAAGGTATCCCCCTGTATATTAATCTGCCGCGCTTAAGTGAATCCCGAAATCCCCGCTTGGGCTTCCCTATTAATATTCCAACAAATCGAACGACAATTTTTTTTGTCCATTCCCAAGTGGAAGATGAAAGTTCTCATTCTCACAGCAAAATATTCAAATGAAAAAATTTGGTAGTCTCGTTATATTATTCCTTGAATCAACGTCTTTTCATTGATCTGAGTGCTACAGACAAGTGTATATTTCTCTTTCATTCTGGTTGATCTATATTATCCTTCTGATGCAATCGATTTTTTTCTTCTCTATGATACATTCTGGAACTTATTGAATTTTTCAGCATGCAAATTCTCTTATGGGAAAAAACCAGTGTATAATTTGTTTCTTCATTCAACTCACATTTATTATGAATTTCACTTTTCCATCCATTTCAATTGAAAAAAATTGTTCCAGACTGTTTAATTTGGTCAAATCTAATCAAAACTGTTATTGTGGAGATCGATTCTTCCACTTGAAGTTCTTCTCAAAAATCATTTTCCGGCTGAAAAATATTGGTTTCTTTATTAGTCAGCTTTCTGGTTTTGATATTTTTTCGGGTCTGCAGCGATGAAAGCGAGGAGGCCAAAGCAAACAAATTTTCCCGTTCATTGAAGGAGAAAATTTCATTATGATAAATCATCTTGTTGTAATTGATATATACGATACAAAAGAGTGGAATATTGCCCTTTATCCGGGTTCATCTGGGGCTCCATACACAATGAAGATAAAATGAGTTTGTGTTAACAAAAGTATCGCTATTCAATAAATTCTACGTGCACTGTTGGATTCTCCATCTGATACTCTGATACAAACCTTCGTTTATCTCTTTCCATTATTGGATTATTGCCGTGGCGGACAATGATATGAATAGAATGAAACTGGACTGTTGAAATCACCTGAGGCTGGATAAAATATCTGGTAAATCGAATCGTTTTGGAGTACCTGATAACACTGGTCTGCAACAAAATCTTCCCTTTAATGAAAATATGGTTAATAGGAGGAATTAAACGTCATAATATCAAACTGTTTTATAATTTGCCATACTATATTTCTATACAGAAATATTGAAATTATCATAAAACATGAATAAAATCCGACGGAGCAGTTCAGAGGAAAATTGAATGTATCCATCGATTTCCCGTTGGAAGGTCTCAACATGAGCTACTATGCGGCAGCCAATGTATCCCCCTGCCGCTACAACCTGCACGCGCTCTCCAACCATAGGGGCACCACGTACAGCGGTCACTACACGGCTTACTGCCGACACCATTACGCGGGAACGTGGCACGAATATAACGATTACCGTGTGTTACCGATTTCCTCGAAATATCTAGTAAGCGGAGAGGCGTACGTTCTATTTTATGAACAGGAAGGCACTAAAGCACACCTTTGAGACGAGCCGGATTTACTTTCGGTTGATAGATTTTTCTTTCAATTATATCAATGATGATTGTCACTATTAACATATATTATGTATATTCACTGTTTAATTAACAAATGAATGGTGATTTGAATGATAGAAAGATAGTTGTTTATGATATAAGTGCTACAGGTGATATTTTATTTTGTGAGAAGGGAAGTTCCATTCCTTCAAATAAAATCACTTTTAGCAGGTATCCTATTTCATCAAATCTATTCATAAAACAAATTGCCAAGGTAATAACAATATGATTCATGATCATCCGATATAGTTACCTAATAATTCTAACGGCTATCGACGTACTCGAATACAGGGAAATTCAATAACAATACTATCACTTAATGACAGACTAATAATGATAATAATAGTAATGATTGTATCTATCTAATGATAATGACAATATCTCTTGATAATGATAGTAATAACTATAACATTCCATAACCTATCTCAATAATAATAATAATGATAAGATCTGTAACAAATAATAATGTTAACTATAACATCCCACAACCTATCTCAATAATAATAATGATAACCTCTCTAACATAATAGAGATTGTAAAAGTGCTCAGGAAATTGAGAACCCGATTGAGAATATGTATCTTTCATAGAGCAAATTGAAGTGGAAATTTTTCTATGTAATCAGATACTAATATTTTGTTTGCCATAACATGTCACTTACGCACTTCGAGCAGGAGTAAACAAAATGTAACGTTCAAATTCGTCAGTACACAATCGGGTCACATCTTTATTCACGAGCCACTTGTGACTGACTCCACCATCACTATCACGTTAAAAAAATTTATTATTTGTTGTTAATTCATTGCATTACCGGTGTTTCAGGACGTTGATATATTTCTATGGTAGTTATTTCTCTCAAAGTTTGCGGAGAATTTGTTATTATTCGAATCGGGTGAACCTGAAAAAGCTAGGAACTAGATGTTGATTTTACTGTAGGTGGAATCGGGATAACTACTATAATTATATTTTGAGTGCTTATTGCTGAACTTAGAAACTTACTAGATGTCCATGTCGTCACTGTGATTGGATTTGATTATTGGTAGTTAGCTTCGATGTGCATCTTTTTTTTGTCATCCATGTCTGTTGAAATGTTTGAAAAGAATATCAGGTGGCAGGCGGCAGTGTCAACGTACGCAACTTGAAACTGCGATAGGTAGGTAGGTAGGGTGTGGAATTTATTACGATTAGTTCAATTATTCTTGGAAATTCTCCTTTCTCATGGATATTTGAAAAAAATCATCCCTCGCTTTCGTATAAGGATTATTTTCAAAATCTTCATGATTTCGAAAAAAAATCCGGAAATAATTGAAGCACTAGTTGATTTACAAGTGAAAACACCACAACTGAACTTCAAATTGATTGTCATGAAACTTCACAAATGAACAGCACTCGGTTTCATTTTTAAATGCCATTACAGGTAGTATAGGTATTATCAGGTGTCCTGAATTGTCTTGAATAAATAAAATTAGAATCAAATTATTCTAAGTTGTGGGCCCTTTTTGGGGCATGGTCCAGCTCTTCAGGTTGACTGATAGTCATTCAGTCTCGTCCGATCAGCTGGCCTGAACGGACGTAGTTTTAGCTCGTTTGTGTGTTTGTCTGGTGTTTTTGTTCAGCAAACGTCCTTCGAGTATTTGTGGTTTTCATAAAGCCGTTTTATCAAAGTTTTAATTCGTGTCTATTATTTATTATTTCAAATAAGTTTTATTCATACCCATCAATCTCATCTAAATGAGCGTCAACGACCCGGGCACAGGCCCGGGTAAACAAAAGGATCTCCCGAAACCTCCATGTCAGGGAAGAGGGAAGGCAGCGTTGAAGCTCTCTCCAGAAGGAGATATAGGAGTGAAGAAGAATTTCATCAAGGAAGTTAGAAAAACCGATACATCCAAACGGAGAAGAGATTCTGACGAAAAAATCTCACCCCCACCACCATTGTAGAGAGTACCCGGAAGAAGGCGAAGGAGCCGAAACTGGCGTTAGAAATTCCCATCCGGAGCACTCCGCAGAGGAGAAGAGCCAGAGTGGTAGCGACAGACCAAAAGGTTAGCAGCATACCGAGTACACCGGCTGACTCCAGTATGGAGGGGTTCGACTCCCTAGACGGCTCTCATGACACCGGGAAGGAGTTCCTATCCTTCTCTTCCGAAGATACCGGTATGAAATCATCGAGTATAAGGATACCACAATTTCCAGAAAAATCCTCAAAAACATCCGAGGAAGAGTCCAGAAATGTAATCCAGGAAAGTCGGGACCCTACCGAAGAGTTCCCTGGAAAGTGTAGTGAATCCCGGGGAAAAAGCGCCGGAGGACCTTTCTCTCAGGGATGGGGAGTAGTTTTGGACCCGTTCCCGAACGCACCATTCCGGGACGCCGGCACAAACACACCTATAACATCACAGGTCGAAGAAATCCACGAGAAGATAACCGAAATTCCCGTCAGCCCTGGGAGAAACCTACTCATCCTGAAGGACCCGGAGAGGATCGAGGGGATAGGAAAAATCATCACAAACAAGGTTGGTGAAGAAAGGCAAGTCGATCCCAATTTCAAGCCTTCTCCAGATATAGAAAGTCTTTCCCAAAGGTCGGCCACCTCAGAAGAGGAAACTGTAGTGAAAACGAGACTTGAAGAAATTAACATCCTTCAAAATATTCAAATCTCAAAAATTACAAGTCCCTCGGAAACTGCAGTGAACTCTGAGAAACACACAAGTCCGACAGAAAGTACAGAGAATTTCGACAAGTTTTGGAGTAGATTTGAAACTGTCGAGAACGATGAAATCCGCCTAAGTAATTTCGGAAGTGTAGCGAAATCCACCAAAACCCAAAGTATCGCTGAAACTGTCGAGAATTTCAAAAATCCTCTGAGTTAATTCGAAAGTGTAGTGAAATCCATAAATACACAGAGTACAACCGAAACTGTCGCGAACTCTGAAAATCGTCTATGTCCTATTGAAAGTGTAGCGAACGACACCGAAAATGTCGTGAACGCTACAAATCGACCAAGTCGATTGGGAAGTGTCGAGAAAAACAAAAATCGACAGAGTCCATTTGAAAGTGTAGCGAACGACACGGGAAGTGTCGCGAACGCTACAGATGGACTAAGTCGATTAGAAACTGTAGAGAAGGACAAAAATTTTACAAGTACGGAGGAAAGTGTAGCGAATTCCGACAAATTGCAAAGTACATTGGAAAAGGCGAAGAACACTAAATATATCAATCCATGGGCAGATTACGTGGACGAGGAAGCCAGACAAAGGATATACCAAAAAATGAGAGAACAGAATGCAAGAGACTTTGAAAAATTCCTCAAGGAGATTCAATTCGAACCAAACGTTCCTCAGGGAGGGAGTGCGCCTGCGCCAGAAACTGGAAGCGACCAAGGTGGATCGAGTAGCCTTGGGAGCGACCAGGAGTACGGTGCGGCAGGGCTCCCCCCGAGGAGTAGGAGAGGTTCCGGTACCCCCACCAACTGGGAGGAAAGGCTAAACCCCCCCTTCCCAGAGCAACATATAGGGCCAATCGACTTTCTCAAGGCCGGAGAAAGGAGGAGGTATGAAGCCCTTAGGAAAAAAGCTGCCAGGAAATACGAGCTGAGGAGAAGGAACTCTGAAAGCGGAAATCAAACTGAAATTCATCAAATTGATGAGCAATTCAAATCCGAATACGAAAAGAGGTACGGAGAAAACCTCAACAACCAAATACTAACATCAGTTCATCCGGATAAGCCATCCTCAGACGACCACCAAAAAACTGGGAACGAAATCGAACCCACACCGGAACCAATGGATATGGAGACAGAGGAGGCTGTGGATCCAGAGAAAGTATCCCTAGGGATACTTTCGATGGTGAAGCAGTCAAATCTAAGAAGAAAAGAAAGAGAGGAGAAATTTCTCAAAAGGGAAGCCGCCAAGGGAGCAATCCCTAAGGGGGCTACTGCAAACAAAACTGAAAGTCCGAGGAAAACGAAGACACCAACTCGTCCAGCTCAAAATTCACCAGATGTGGATGCAGAAGGATTTACGCTGGTGAAAAGCAAAGCAGCGGCCAAGGCGGAGAAGAAAAATCCCATTCCTGAGAAAGATAAAGAGAAACAAAACCAAGCGAGCTCTGAGAAAAGAGACTCACTTGAAGAGCAGCTCAAAAAGGCTCTGCAGACCATTCAAGTGCTCCAAAGCACGGTAGAGGAGCTGAAAGGAAAGCTTAACGGGACATCTAATGTCAAAGCAACTCCGAAGGAGAAGAAGAAAAAGAAGAAAGAAGATTTCCCACCATTAACCGGGAAGAGGGCTCCAGAATAGCCACCTTTCCCGACTGATAACAGATTCCAAACTCTGGAAGTAGAGGAAGAACCTACAACCCCAGATGAGGCGCCGTTGGAGTCCGACGGACAACCCACACGCAATCAAAATAACAAAAAGTCCAACAAGCCCAAGCGCATGCCCCCCATTGTTCTCAAGGGGGTGATGAGCTGGGGCCGAGAGGAGAGGATGAATGTCGAGGAAGACATGCAGGGAAAGATCGAGGTGTCCTTTAAAAGGGACGCAACGATCTTTCATACTGAGAACGAGGAAGATCATAAGAAAATGACTACCTCGTTCAAAGCTGCTAAAGTCGAGTATCACACGTATACTCTCCCCGGTGACAAAACTTATGCCTTCGTGGTTAGAGGCTTAGATTTTGAGCCTGGGGTGGAAGAGATTCAGAAGGAGCTGAAAGACGTCCATGACGTCAGCGTAAGCTCGATCTACCGCCTCAGGTCCACGATCAGGCCTTTATACATGGTGGTCACTCCAAAGAGATAGACACTGGCTTACCTCCGTAGGCACGTTAACGCTCTTCTCCAAACCAGGATCACCTGGGAACTGCGCAAGCGTGAGCGGGAGGTAATCCAGTGCCACAGATGCCAGCAATGGGGGCATGCGACTTCGAACTGTAATCGGGCAGTTAAATGCCTAAAGTGGGCGAAAGGGCATTGGACGAGGGAATGCAGGAAGACTCCCGATGTCCCTGCAACCTGCGCTAATTGCGCAGAAGCGCATCCTGCCAATTCGGTAGATTGCAAATTCTACATCAATAGGGTAAAGGGCATCGAGGACAGAAAGAGTAGCGAAAACGCAAATAAAAAGCCCAAATATACTCCCGCACCTCCTCCCAAGGAGAATATCTGGGAGAAAAGGAGGAGGGAAAATGCCCAGTCGGACGTCAACGACGCCTCACGGGGAAGTGGCAGTAGGGAACAAGTTATCGGTCCTCCCACCACACCCAACAACCGAAACATCACCCGACCGCAGGGCACTCCGGGGGCCGGGGCGGCAGTGACGGCCGGCACTCTAAAAGATGTCGGCGAGAAATGCAGAACGTTGGAGCAATTAACGAACTTGGAGGATCTGAGCAAGGCTTTAGACATCATGATCGATGGTCTGAGGCAGGCTGGGGACTGTCAACTAGCGAGGTTGCAGGTTATCCTCAACCTCCAGAAGTTGTTCCAGGATCTGAGTTTCTAAATGCCAGTGAAGGCATGCATGCTGAATGTTAATGGAATTAATAACAAAATCCCTAGTGTTATTAATTTAATCGACACCCACAATATTGATTTAATGTTTCTTTCCGAGACGAAGTTGAGACAACAACATCGTCTGAGCCTCAGGGGTTTTGTCACCATCCGGCAGGATAGACCAAACGCGGCGAGGAGTGGGGGTGTAGCGATCCTGGTGAGGAGGCATATCCCATATACACAGCTGCCACAAGTAAACAGTAGCCTAGAGCATATTGGCATAAAGCTGGAAGATGGCACCTGTGTATATGCGATATACAATCCGCCAAGCAATAGGTTTACCGATCGCGACCTGGACAGCCTGTTTAGTACTGGGCAGAAGGTTTTGCTGGTCGGGGACCTTAATGCGAGGAGACCGGAGTGGGGTTGCACTAACCAGTCTAATAGAAATGGCAGAACGCTCTGGGAGTATTCGTCCGACAACAACTTGATCATCGAATATCCGAATGAACACACATATCAGCCTTGGAACGGAACGACACCGACCACGATCGACCTGGTACTCAACAAAAACGTGAGAGACATAGGTGAGCTGACCGTCGTCCAGGAACTGAGCTCCGACCACCTCCCCGTACTCTTCGAGTTGCGGAGGGAATGTCGTCGGGTGGTTAAACGAATGTTCGACTACTCGACGACGGATTGGCCGGAGTTCAGGAGAATTATGAACACATCAACTCAAATCACCCCACAGATAACAAGGGAAGACCTGGACGACAGGACAGCCACTTTTATCAAAAACATTCAAAACGCTAGAAATCGCACAACCAGGTTGGTTGAGGTCAGGGACGGTAAGGATGTCCTCCCGGCGGATATTGGTGAACTCATTAGAGAGAGAAATCGGGCGAGGCAAAGGTGGCAGAACACCAGGGACCCCGCCCGAAAATCTGAAATGCTAAGACTCTCTAGAGCAGTCAACAGCAGATTGCGTGTGTTCACCAATAAACGTTGGGCAGACAAAATTGCCGCGCTGACCGCACAGGACAACTCTCTGTGGAGGATGGCGAAGAGAATCGACAAACGGTTCGAACCCATCCCCACATTGGAGAGGGGGAATGCGCGGGCGGTGTCGGATCGAGACAAGGCTGAGTTGCTGGGCGAATATTTCCAGAGTGTGAATAAGACAGATCCTGATGCCAACGACCTCCAGAGAGGCATCACTGCAAGAGCCTGGGACCTCCGAAACATGAACCCGGTGGCAATCGACGAGAATACTCTCGTACGCTTGCTCACCGATCATGAGGAGGTCCTGGAGGTTATGAAACGCATGCCTCTGAAAAAAGCCCCTGGAGAGGACAAGGTCAGTGCAATCTTACTGCGGAATCTACCGCGGAAGGCCCTTGTCCAGCTGGTACACATCATTAACGGAATCCTGAAGTACCAGTACTATCCAGGCTGTCTGAAGGTCGCGGAGATAATCTCCATACTCAAAACTGGGAAGCCGAAGTCTGCGGTGGAGAGCTACAGACCCATCTTCCTACTAAGCGTCGTTGCTAAGGTGGTTGACAAAATCATCCTGAGTAGACTCAACAGGATCGAGGGAAGGATGCACCTGATCCACGAGGAGCAGTTCGGATTCCGGAAGGGTAGAAATACCACTTCCCAGGTAGTCGGAATTGTTCACGGGGTAAGGGAATCCTTCCACCGCAACAAGAACACCGTCATGGTCCTGTTGGACGTCGAAAAGGCGTTCGACAGGGTCTGGATTGAAGGATTGGTCAATAAGATGTGGAGCGCAGGCATGCCGTTACACATCGTAAAGCTGATCGACAGCTACCTAATCAATAGGTCCTTTAGGGTGAGAATAAACGAAAGCGTTTCCAGCGTCTTCAGGACCGAAGCAGGTGTCCCGCAGGGATCCTGTTTATCCCCACATCTATATTCGCTGTATACGCATGACATACCGAGGTTCAGGGGAACGAATGTCGCAATGTACGCGGACGACACCGCCATTTACGTGCATTCGTTCTCCAGTGAGATCGCGAACCGCCAGATCCAAATCCATTTGGACCGGTTTGTCGTGCCGTATATGGAGAATAATAAGATCAAGGTGAATGCGACTAAAACCGAACTCGTTAATTTCTTGAAGAAATTCAAGAACTCGAAGATCTTCGGGAAATTGCGTGTCGGTGGAAATCTCATTGATGAACGGGAAAGCGCAAGATACCTGGGAGTCGATTTAGATAAGCGCCTGAATTTTCGCAGGCACATCAGCTTAGCAATTCAAAGAGCGGGTGCTGCGGTCAAACGTATGTATCCGCTCATTGCACGAAATTCTAAGCTCGATGTGGACAACAAGCTGTTTATTTACAAACAAGTAATTAGGCCGGCTATGTTGTACGCTTGTCCAGGGTTCTGTAGTCTCAAAAAGACTCCTATGATGAGACTTGAGAGAATGCAGAACAAAGTCCTCCGTATCATCACTTATAGTGATCGATACATTCGCATTGAGGATTTGCTCGAAACGGCTTGCATAGAGACGATTACCGACTACGTTAAACGGACCTCGTACTCGTTCTACAAGTTTTTCTTGCCAAAAAGCCCTTTGACCAGAGGTATTACGGGCATTAGAGCTCATCATAATCAGCCCAGGAAACATGGGCTGATTTATGAGGCGCTGGACCTCTTCCACGAGGAAGTATAGTCATCGCATAGTGATGTTGGGCTCGTTGAAGGTCCCTACCTCTGGTTGGAATACCAGAGGGTTTGGTAAAATTTCCGGTTGGGGGAAGTGTGCTCACCGGCGTTAGTGATTGGCCTTGGAAGCAGAAATAGGCCGACGTTAAATGAAGAAATAGAAGAAGAAGGCCTTTCTTGTATGGGCCATTTTCGAATGTCCTTCTGTTTTTTTAATGTTATTGTTTAGCGCATATACCCCTTATGACCTTTTCATATTCACTTATTTCTATATATATATATATATATTCCTTGGTTGCCATGATTATTGAACCGAAATGTGAAAAATTCGACCTAACCTGAAAAATGAAATGACTATTAAAACACTGAAGAAAAATATCTGTTCACTGGTAACTTTCGGTATCTGTGATGACTCTTTCCTAGAAGTCATATCAATTCTAATTTGAAGATTATCAACGAATATTTCTATCGTATGTTAAAAATCCCATATGAAGCGGGACATTTTCGATCAATTACAGCGATAAATTCCCGGCGGGACATTTTCGGGCTGGTAAATAACCGGTAGGTATCGAAAAATACCCGCTCGGTCCGTGTATCTATAGTAACGATTGTTAAAATGTACATTTGTCATCTTGACAGGCATAAATACTGAAATTTAAACGTTGTTGTTTTAACTCGGAAATATTCTACCGAATTTCACTCGTGCATCAAAATAAACCGGATAATTTTCCATTCAAGCATGTTGTCAGTAAAAAAACTGCCTTCGCTTATTTTTCTTCGGAGTTGGGCTCTTTCGACAAAATATGAAAATGAACTCATGCAGTTTTTAGACAACATGCTTTCATGGAAAATTATCAGTAATTTTGAAACACTTGTGTAATTACTCCCGATAAGTTCATCCATACTATCTTAAAATCCTAACTATCGAATTCAATTTGAGTTATTTATATTTTAATAATCTGCTAACGTAATGTCGGCTGTCACAATAATTTGACATCATGAACATTTAATATCAAATTGATTTGCATATTAAATATTGATCACAGCTTGAAGTCTTGTAGCAGAATATTTAGAACATTTGGTAAGTGACTAAAAAATGGGATGACTCTTTCCTAGAAGTCATATCAATTCTAATTCGAAAAATATCAACGAACAGTTTAACTTAAAATCCTAACTATCGAATTCAATTCGACTTTAATATCCCGTTAACGTAAGATCGGCTGTCACAATAGTTTGACATCATGAAAATTTGATTTCAAATTGATTTATTCATTGAATATAAATCACAGCTTGAAGTTTTGTAGCAGAATATTCAGAACATTTGGTATTTGACTGAAAAAGGGATGTTGATAGTGATTCTTCTTTCAACGAAATCAATAATTGTACACCTCCTGATATCAAAGGATCGGAGAATAATGCCAGCATAGAACTGCTACCTAGTATTCTACTTTCAGTGCAATTTTCCAACAAATCTCAAAATTAGTTGTTGGAAATGGGGGGTTATATAGCATGTGCACCAAATTCAATCAGTCAAAATGTGTGCTGCACATCCATGCTTTTCGAAATTTTGCTTAGCAAATGACTTCAGCGAATAATAATTCGATGGAGTTATCTTGAATTTCAATTATACACAAACGCGTTTGCTTAGAAGAAAAATTTTGGAATTTATAGAAATGTGTGCATATTGATAGGTTGAGCTTGAAGTAGACGGAATATATATGTTGGGATGATTTCCAGAAAAAGTGTAAACTCAGAATACTCCTTAATAGAAAACAGGTACAATAAAGTATCTGAAAATTGAAACAAGAGGAATGATGAAACCGCAAGTCCGTAGGACATTTCTGTTTCTTTACGTCAGAGCAGGGGAATATATTTAACGCTACCTCACTCAGGCCTCAGTAGGGTCATTGTGTTTGCAATTGTGTATTTGTTCACATATAACTTATTAATGAGTAGTTAACTAGTTAGACCAAATCACAGCATCTTTCATCTAGGCCACAATATTTGCGGATTGCATTCTATCGGAAAAAGCACATCCTCAATCATGAAGATCATTAATTTGTCTAAACGGCGAACGGTCATTGTTGGTGCGACATCGACCATCATCAACGGTTCAGTCGACAGCCCTCCGTTTACACTGAGATGATTTCCTTCGTCAACAGCTTTCCACCCATCGGGTCGTCCTAACCTAACCTTGGTTGAGCGACGTAAGCCAGCCTTGATGTTACTTTTTCAGGTCCGAATGGCGTTTCATTATATCTATTACTTAACAAAGTTTCAAGAGAAAAAAATTACTAATCAGGGATTATAGCTCGAGTGCACCAAATATAACCAGTTGAAATGTGTGCGCAACCAATAGGTCTCAAAACATTGGTAACAGTAGGGGATCCCTAATAAGGTCTACCTACACCAATTTCATAGAATAAAATATTTTTGGGAACGTGTACCAATAGGGTTGCCTTTGAAGTGTTCATGGCTATGAATAATTGAAATTAAAAAGTAATTATTTTAAGTCTGACTGTTTTGGTTGGGAAAGGATACATAGTCTAATGGAAACTATACAACATTCGATATATGCAGTTGATCGGTGGCTCACCTTTTTTTTTTACCTGGCAGCCGAGTACAAACAATTCAATTGATATCAGTAATTGCGCTCATCTGCGTACCACGATGAATATATATGAACATGTAAGTAATTTTATCGCGGGGTATAATTTTATGCAATCAGCAACGCTTATCTGTTGTATTTACTTGCTCCAATTCTGTCAACTTCAACTACTCGCTACTATTATCTATGAGCAGATTTTCACAACAACACCTACATTTCGATACATATTCATCATGGTAAGCAAATGAGCGCAAAGGTGCGTTTCCTATGGGGCGGCTGACGCATGCGGATGCGTTTCGCACATTTTTTCAGAGAATGGTACTATATTGACAACAGATCACTCGCGTCTATACTTCATAGGAAATGGGTATACTGGCGTCAGCCGTTCAGCCGTTTGCGTCAGACGCTGTGAGGCAGCCGCGTGTGTCAGCCGCCCCATAGAAAACGCATCTTATCAATTCACCCGTTTGTACACGGTATACTTGTAATAGGGAACACAAAAAAGTGAGCTACGAATCAACTGCATATAGAAAATGTTGTATACTTTCGATTAGACTATGAGTGGTTTGGCAACCAAGACAGTCAAATTTGAAAAAATAATTACTTTCAATAATTTCAACTAATAATACTCATTTATTTACGGCAACCCTATTGGTTCGTGTTCACAAACATATTTTATTTGTTTAAATATAATTTCCAGCTGGTTATCAAATTTGTGAAGGTCGACCTCACTTGGGATCTTAGACTATAAGTAAATGACTTGAGTGAATATTCATTGGACAAAATTCCAAGACCTCAATTTCATCCTGAATAATTATACATGAAAAGTATGAATATATAAAAAGTGATCGTATTTTGGTTAATTGAGCTTAGTGTTGAGGATATGTGCTAAGAAAAGTGATGATGTTAACTCAAAAAACGTAAAAAATGTTGGTTATTTCAGTTGGTTAAACAGGTCTAGTGTAATTTATTGTTGTGAAATTTAAAAGCGGTCAATCTAGTCATGAACTGATTCATGAGTTATCTGCATTCAGGAAAATGATCTGAAAAAATTTCCCCTATAATGAAATGAATAAAAACATATCTTTTCGACTCATATTCGATGAGGTTTTCATTCATTAATGAATATTCACGATAAATGGCACACGTTTACGATTCCCATTGCTTGAAATTCGTTCGCATGTGTGATGTTAGTAATAAAACATTCAATTGATTGGATATGAAAAAGCATAGATGGGATTTGATATCTGCAATCAGGCAGTACAAAACTCCTACAAATGAAGTAATTAAAATGCATTCGTTGCCTGAATGATTAACAGGGGTGGTGTTGAAGGGTATTCCATTACAGATTGGAATAGTATTTTAGACATGGATATTTGAAAAGGTTTCAAATAACTTCAAAGAATATCAGCAAATACATATATGGACTCTACATATCGAGAAAAAAAAACAGTTTTCGAAAAGGACCTGAACTAAAATTGATACACGGGTGGTCAAATTATTTTTTATTATTTCATCAATTTTCCAGATATAGTTATTTGCAGGAATTCCTAACGACTTCCTGAAATGAAGTTATAAAAAAGATGAATCTGTTTTATAATATACGTCTCTGAAAGTTACGACTATCAACAAAAAATTTGTGGCTTCTTTGTTAGAGTTGAAGTTTTGATACATCATACAATTTCTTATTTGGATAATTTTTGAACTGAATGCGATTTGATAAATTCTAACAATATTCAAAATGAACTTTGATAAAAAAATGGATTTTTTTCCCAGAATAGAAGTGATTTTTTGTCCTTCTCAGATATAAGTTTTTGGAAAGGACGGAAATAATTTCAGCAGTTGAGTACCTGATTTGGAGCTTCACAAAATAAAAAACAGTTATGGGATACGACTTTAAGCAGGCAAAATACTGCCCTAGTCGAAGTTAAAGTGAGACACTCTGTATGAAGTTTCATAAAATTTCGAGCTAGAGAAGGTATAAATACATATCAAAGAGTTCACTTGTTTTGTATATTCACACTTCATCAACCATCCAGTGAGGAGGTAAGGACCTGTGAAAATAACTCAATAGACCTGGGTCATAGATTACCTTGTTATACTATGACCCTATTCGAGAACTTTTCAATTATCATTCATTCGAATCAACGTCTCTCGCAGAAATATCCACTCATTTCAATTAACAACTTCATAAATGTCTCCTGGAAGTCATCTCCAGAAGTCAATTCAAAAAATTCTTGCGAGGGCAACAAACCTAATTGAAAGAGAGACAAACGTCAAGCCCTATTAAGACAAAATGAAACGAGGAATAATGAAATATCCTGAAAAATAATTAACGCCATTATTAGATTGCAGTGTTCGCGTTGTTTCAAAGGACATGCCTTCAATGGATGTCTTTTTAATAATCCGAAAGAATTTCAATAGCTTTTTCAAATTAAAAAATGAACTCTTTTCAACCAGGTCATTAGCGAATATTGATAGGGTGATGATACAATGTTGCTCATTCCTAAAGGAACTCTGAACTTTCGGAATCGGAATCAAAAGTGGAGATTGGGAAAGTGGGATTTTTTCCTTATTGTTTTTATAGGGATTCAAGAGTTTGAAGAATTTTGGCTTCCTATTGAGGGACTGGCTATTGTGGTTTCATTGAAGTTGCAATTGGAAACGTTCTTAATTCAAGTATAGATTTCCTTTATATCAAGCTGAATGACTAATGTCGGATGTTTTCGTTTTTTCATAGTAATGAATAAAGCAACTAATATATCATTAGATTGACTATACAAATCTTTTTCATCACTACAGGGTGTTCTACAATTATTTCAACAGAGATATAGATGTGAAGCAGAAAAAAGTGGTATACTTGTAGCCGGCCTTCCCTGTGAACAATTTTGAAATCAATTCTCCTTTGTTTGCAGAAAACTCACGATAGAAGTTCGAACTGTGCTTCCTAAACTGAGAAGGATTAGGATACTTGCAGTGAATGTTAGTGCAATCTGACCTTATTGCACAGAGATTTGCTTCGATGTCATACCATTACCTGCTTGGGATATAGCCATGGTAGTAGTTTTTTTAATCGAATACCTGCTCAAATTGCCGCCTGTATTGGGAATGCTGTGATGATAGTTCTCGGAATCTCAAATATTGGGAATCCTATATTCTACTGATTCTACAACGAGTTGGTACTACCAAAATAAAAACTTATTCATTTCGATTCGAGAAGATAAATAATAATGAATAAAAAATGTTTATTAAACAATTCAAAAACAGGTATACAATATTAAAAATCAAATTATTAATGAACTGAATGCATAATCCCACGAAGTAAAACTTGTTGTGGGATATTCGTATTACTCATGTAAGAAATGCGAAAAAATTATTAGGATTGAAACATAGGTATAATTGGTTTGTTTTCAATATATCATGAAATATTTTTCTATCAGAAATAAGTATCCATTCCTTCGGATTTTTTTGTATGATATAAATAATTTTGTTTTTTGATTTCCTCTGGTACAATGTCATATAGATATAAACAAGTGAATGCATGATTTTTTTGGCCAATTGTTTTATGTACTTCTGTTTTCAGAGTCACTTTATCTTTATGTCTGGTTTCGTAGTGATGCACATTGTATTTGATTTCATTTCTATTTTTGAAGAGATTAATCATTATATTAAAACAAAATAGTTGCCTGATATCCATCTTATTGCTCTCTTTATAGAGTAGGTCAGAAGAATATCTGATATTTTTTCCATATATAATTTTTAGAAAATATTTTTGAAGAATTTCTAATGGTTTCAAATGAGTATCATTTACACCTCCCCAACTAAGAATTCCATAATTCATCTGAGACTGGATGAGAGAGTAATATAGTATTTCTAAATAGGGAATTTTGAGAAATTTTTTGAAGAACTTGAATTTAGGAAGCAAACTTCTCAGTTTTTTAGTTAGAAAGATTATTTGTATATTCCACTGGAGATGTTGGTCAATAATTATACTCAAATATTTAATACTATTCACTGTTGAAATAATGTTGTCTTTGTCAATTTCGATTGATCCCAAGTATTCATTCGAATTTTTATTCCTAGTAAAGGCAATATATTTAGTTTTTTCGAAATTTATTGTGAGTAAATTGGAATCAAACCAACTTTTCAAATGTTTTGAATCGTTTTCAGCCTTTTTTTCGATATGGTTCCATGTTTCTGCGTGGTATGTTATAACAGTGTCATCAGCATAGCTATGAATGTTCCCAGCTGTATTCATATAAAAAAGATCATTAATATATATATATATATATATTAAAAAGTAATGGTCCTAATACTGTTCCTTGAGGAATGCCAAATTCGAATATTTTTGGTTTACTCAGAATTTTATCAATTTCAACATACTGTGTCCTATTTTTGAGATAATTTTCAAATAATTTTGTTATTTGTCCTCGAAATCCATAATCATGTAATTTTTTGAATAGCAATTTATGTGAAACTGAATCAAAAGCCTTTGATAAATCAAGAAATACAGCTATGGTTGGTATATTTTTATCTAGTGATTTATAAATGTCATTCGTAAGGTGGACAATGGGGGTCGACTCAAAACAAGAGAAGAAACTATTTTGGTAGATGTGAAAAATTGATATCGAAATTTTCTCCAGGAAGTACCTAAAACATATTAACAATTCTTCTTAGTTTCACATTTGTACCTTTTCCAATAATGGAGATGACTATCAACTGAAACTGAATTATAGGATACCTGGTAGAGGAAAACCTTTTGACAACCAGTTTCGAGAAAACGTTGATCTGGGTGTTGGCTGAGTCATAAAATGAGCATCTGTTCAATAGAACATAATGGGTGTTTGATTGAGCTAGTGAAATATCTTTACTTTCCATGTAGATGAAAAAAAAGGCAAATCTTTTTCAATGATACTAGACACCTTAACATAATATTACTCATTAAAAAAAAGATATTTATCAGTATTGAAAATCGAAACTATAAGCAATGAATTAGTTGGGCTCATCTCAGCAGTGTTTTGTCATCAGTATATATAGAATGGACTGCTGTGAATCAAATCAGGATCGGATAAGTTGGATGTTCCATTTGGAATTCCACTGTTGAGAAAATTTCCTGTGGCACTGGTAACATCACATAATCCAATTTCGAGTCAATCAATTCAAAGTGTGATACCATATTATGAATCAGAGGAGTTTTACATTGGTAAAAAGAGGGACAAAAAGTTATGGAGGCGAGTCTGATTTGGTTTACTCCCTGTATATCCTGCGCAACACAAAAAAAACATCAGACAGCCAATAAGATACTCATCGATAATGTGACCCTTAATTTCTTCTGACAAAGCAGGATATCTGCGAAATTATATAATAAAAAGCAAGTTCTAAGTGTTTTACAAGTTTTTTGATATAGGAGATAGAATAAGACAAAATAATCAAAGCACTAAACACGAAATAGTTAAGTAATTACAACTTAATGAGCCCCCGTAGTAGCGTGACTTCTATGTCGTATTTCTGTATTTGTTGGCTGTGCGAATTTGTTTTCAAAATATCGGGTCTTGTTTTCAGAACTCACCCCATGATTTATTTACAATTTAACAATAGCTTCAGTCTCTGAACGTTCACATCTCTTTTTTACTCAAAACATGCTTGGACGCATGTTGAATTTAAAGCCCACCGACCCTTAGCTGTAGCTATATAATATCTATGGACGATGGCTATATCATCGTCCATAGATATTCTAATAAGTCTGGTAACTCCTTTGATGTGGTTAAAATATGCCGCTTTTTTTGCGAGCGGTCGTAAATCATGCGGGCTACAAGCAGAAATACGTTATACGAGGGTCAGTCAGCAGCGCGAAC